>OX155953.1:28054699-28332199 GCA_944548615.1 Micropterix aruncella | reverse complement strand
TGTCCTAAACCTACCACTGCCGGTCGTTCCGGAATCCACCGCTCACGCCCCAGAAGTGTAACAAAATAGTATTATGATGGGCCCGACTCCGGTCGGTAAATTCCATGGCAGCTCAGTTATATATATATATATATATATATATATATATATATATATATATATATATATATATATATATATATATATATATATATATATATATATATATATATATATATATATATATATATATATATATATATATATATATATATATATATATATATATATATATATATATATATATATATATATATATATATATATATATATATATATATATATATATATATATATATATATATATATATATATATATATATATATATATATATATATATATATATATATATATATATATATATATATATATATATATATATATATATATATATATATATATATATATATATATATATATATATATATATATATTCTTTTTAGAATTGATCAATAAGATGATTATAAAGTAAATAATTATAATAGCCACTTACATCGTGACGAAGGATTCCCTTGATCGGATTCGGGAATGCTTTAGGTGTTAACGAGAATGATGAATTATATATATATATATATATATATATATATATATATATATATATATATATATATATATATATATATATATATATATATATATATATATATATATATATATATATATATATATATATATATATATATATATATATATATATATATATATATATATATATATTTTATTACCCATGCAAAGCTATTATATAAACAAACTATATAAAACCCAAGTATAACCTCCAGTCTGGCAACACTTAAATACGTACCTGTGTCAACTTGTTTGCCCGCATTCGCACCATTATTTCATTCGCGCGCAAGTGCTCTGAAGTGATCATTACCTTTCTGGCGGACAGCGATGGATAATGCGAACCCCACAGAGTCACAAACTCTCCTAAACCTGATGGTTGAATGGGGCATCAGTCAAGAAACGATAGACGTTTTTAAAGGTAAATTTTTCAAAGTATTATTTTGTTTCGTTTTATTCTAGTATGAAAAGAAGGAACAGAGAGAATTCGGTATAATTGCAGTGGCTACACCGTTTTCTATTATCATGCGATGTGAGCCATCCATGTCAGTTTTCTACATTTAAAAAAATCAGGTAAGTACTTAATCCACGCTATTATACATATTTACAACTGTATTGCAGGAGACATACCACATCCCAGCATCTTCTTATGGATCCGGACAATATATACCGGCAAAGGGAAAATTAATTGATAGATATTACAATCAACTGCGCCTACTCCGTCAAGCTGGGGTGCTGCCTGCCTATAAAAAAAGGAAGATTGCTGAAGAGCAACAACTTGGCAAGTATTTCTTTATATATTTCTATACTACAGGATGATTTTTTATAGCTACAGGCCACATCAGAAGTTGATTCTGTTCACGAAACTGAACAACTTTGGTTCTACGACTTTTCGTTTCTTTTTTAATTATCGACTCGTACATTTTTTTAAAAAAATCTTCTAACCCCTAAATGTGTGTGGTCAATGAAATTAGTTTCTCGAAAAGCTAAAAGTTTCAGAACAAAAGCTGTTCAGTTTCATTTGCAGAATCACCTACTGAATTAATTATTAAAGACTTACAGCTACTTAAACAACTTGTACAGGGTGTGTTTCTTCCTCTATTTAGGAGAATGTTCTGTAGATCAATCTGAATCACTTTTAATTTATACTCTTTTCTATCCTATATTTATTCTATATTTCTTAATTTAATCACTTTTAATTAATAATTAAAGAGCGTGCAAGAAAAAGAACCCTATTAGGGTGATATCGTTCTCTTACCATCTGTCTGTCTGTATGTCTATCCATCCGTCTGTTCGTCCGTCTCACGATTACGTAGCTTTACGTTTTATACTTACAAATTTTATATTATGCAGTAATGCTGAAGAATCGATCCATCAGATAAATTAACTTTGAAAAAATACAAATAAAAATAACCGTTCAACATGTTGCCCGAAGCGAGAGTTGAAGCCACCAGAACCAGAGTGGCCCAAATGCAAAAAATATTTTTGTGGGTATAGGCCAAAATACTTAAAGGGAATTCTTAAGTTAACGTTGCAAAAAAAGGAGTATGGCACATAATTTTTATTTTGATGATTTCTTGAAGATATCAATTTTGGGCGACACTGAAATTGTAAATGATGATTTTTTAAATGGATTTTTGCATTTAACTCAAAATCACAATATTGTCACTTGGGCCACTCTGGTTCTGGTGGCCTCAGTTCAACCCGCGTCCTTGAGGCGGATCGATTCTGCAGTGTTACTTCATAATCTAAAAAAGTAACTGCCTAATAACAAATTAGAGCCTTAGTGCCGGCAGAGATTTAGAATATCTATGTACGTTCTCGACTACCCATGGTCGCCCCACTTCTCATACTTTTTCGCCCTATCAATTTTAATTTATAATTTAATCCTTAACAGTAATTGTACAATAGGTAGGTATGAATTATACGAGAGACAAAGTGATTGAATATACATAATATATCTATTTTAAGCTATTACAATATTTTGAAATTTCAGATGTAGCATTAGACGACAAACAAGCCAAAGAAACGTGGACGTGGTTGAAATACAACAGAGAACCATGGACGCTTGTAGAAGAAAAGTGGACTCAGTCTTGCGATTATAGAAAAAGGAAAATATGTGGAACCAAAAAAACGCTAACGGATGTATTCACTGAATGGCCGTGTCTATCTAATGCATACCGACTAGTAAGTTATATCCCTAATCTAATAAGTATCTTTGAAAATGTATGCAACATGTCTTTTCATTTTAACTGAATTTATTGACTTAATCCCTGCTCATTTTAATTTTAATCAGGATAGAGTTCAGTGGGTTGAATATCAAAGTATCCGTTATGTTATCAATAGCATCTTAACTATACCATCTGAAACTGAATAATCTTTTTATATAATAAAACAAATCTTGGTGTCTGCTAGTGGTGACACGACTTTCATATATTTAAAAATTCCTTGTATACGATACAATGATCATTTACTAGCATATCAGCTGGAAACTTATACCCAAACAAACGAATAGAAATTGATTTATTTAAAAAGCATTTTTCTGTATCCTTCTTTTTGTCATACACTCTCCGGTGGTAATAAATATTTTAGATTGAAGTATATTTAGACCTATCTTTAAAATTATGTTGTAGCTTTTAGATACGTTTGTAAGTTGATTAAGGTATTTTTTATTAATTAAAATATTATTAGGTATTTTTATATTAAGGTATTTTTTTAAAAACTAAAATACCTAATATTTTTTAATTGACATTTAAAAAAAAACGAGATACCGAATGGACGAAAAAACCTATGTCTCCATTGTATAAACCATAGTTTGTCATATGTCATTTAGTTAGTTCCGTGTCTCGTTTTTTTTTTAATTTTTGCAAAAAAATAGACAAAACCCAAAAATTGATTTAGGTTCCTTAGTCTGCCGAATCTTTAATTTATAATTGTAGGTCCACCAAGTGTATTGTAATCTTGCGTAATTGGTATATTGAAATTCTCTAAATTACCTTAAATTAAAATTGCTTTGTACGAGTTGGATAACTAAGTTGGGTTTTGTAAAGGTTAAAAATATGTGTAGGTATTCAGAATAATAATTCATAGCTCACCCTAAATTAGGCTAAATTAGGTTATAAGTTTTATGATTATTAATAATTAATAAATGTTTCGAATTTTACTTGTTCTGTTTTATTATTATTATTTAGCACCATACTCTATTTTATGATAGATTGGAAATAATGAGTAAAGAATCAAGGATACAAGTTATAGTAATTATAATTTCTTTTTATTTAGTGTAAGCTTTTGTATAATTAATTTGAAATTTTTAAAAGTTTTGTTTTCAACTGAATTGTATTGTAACATTAATCAGTATTTTTGGATATATTTTAAAAATAAAATGTTATATATTCGAAACTTGTTCCTTAGTTCGTCTTGTATCTTTTCTACACTAGGAATCCACGTTATGTTTGCCTGATAATTTCTTGTAAATTTAATGTTTAGTTTTCTTATAATAATTTATGTGAAATAATTTTTCCTACAATTATAATTTTTTGACTGTTAGTAACTTTAATCTGTATTCGGAGGTACAATTTACTAATATCTAAAGTTTAGTAGAGTTTAATCAATTTTTTAGTACAACTTGCTAAACATAATGTGTAAACGATGTAAGGTTATCGGTAAAAATGCATGTGTCATAATTTGCAAGATTGAAAATATTTAGAAGTACCTATTTGTTTAAATATTTTCTTTAAAAAATAATTGTAAATATTTACAATTTTGTAAATTACTTATGATACTTACATAAATATTTTACCAATAACCTTACATCGTAAGAATATTTTTGATAGTAAGTTTATACTAAGAAAACAGGTCAAAATCTACTAATTAATATTAGTTAAATATACCACCGAATACTGATTTAAACTTGGAAAAAATAATAATAATTTTTCGTAAATTTTACAAATTTGTTCACGTAAATAGTACGAAAATTAACAGACAAATATATCCTGGAATTTTAGTAAAAGGTACGAAAGTACTAAGAAATAAATTTGGAATATACAAAACTTTATTGTTAAAATATACCCAAGAATAGTGTTGAAAGTTACAAAACTTTACAGTTAAAAACAGTAATAATTCTTCATGCTTTTGACAAATAATTCCAAATAAATTATACTAAACCTTACATTAAATATACAAAGAGATTGTTAGTCAAATATAACCAGGATTCTTAGTAAAAGGAACGAGATGTACTAATAAATATGTATGGAATACACAAATGTTTATTAGTACAATATACTCAAGAATAATGATTAAACCTACAAAACTTACTGCTTGAAAACAGTAATAATTGTTCGTAATTTTGACAAATAATTTCTAATAAATCTTACTACTACATACATTAAATGTACGAGAAATTATCAGTTAAATAAAAGAAGGATTCTTAGTAAAAGACACGAAATATACTAATAAATAAGTATGGATATACAAAACTTTAATACTAAAATATACCCTAGAATACTGATTAAATCTACAAGAATTTTGCACTTGAAAACAGTACTAATTCTTCGTACTTTTAGCAAATAATTTTAAATAAATTATACAGAAAAATTTATTAAATATACAAAAAATTGTTAATCAAGCTTAACCAATATTATTATTTAAAGTAACGAATAAATAATAATGGAATGTACAAAACTTTATTAGTAAATATACAATGGAATACAAATTAAATCTACGAAAAATAGTGGTTGAAACAAATATTATTAATCGTAAATATTTCATAAATTGTACAAAAACATTTATTGGATTTAAAAAAATATATCAGTAAAGTATATCATTTATTCCAGGTAAAATTGATGACTCGTACTAAGAAATAACTGTGAAATATACTAAAGATTATGAGTAAAATATACCCAAGAACACTGTTGAACTTACAAAATTCTTACCTTAAATTTAACTAATCTCTTTATTAACTTTTACAGAAGTTGCATATAAATCTTGATTACTTTAATCGAGATTATCTTTAAAAGAGACTAAATAGTCTGTCATATTTACTTCGTATATAGAGAAAAATAATAAAAAAATATCGTTATAATAACATTTGAGTTTTGTAAAACTAACCAACTGATTTTTCATAAAGTCAATCAATAATGTAAATTATTTGTACATTTTAATGAATTAAGTTTGGTAAATGTTTTGTACATTTGACAAATGTCATTTTGTATATTTAAGTAGAGTATTTATTAAATTTGCTAAGAATTAGCAATTAAAAGCAATTGAAAAGAATTGGTAAAATCAACCAATTTCTTCGTGAGGCCTATAGTTAAGGTCGGCGTTGGTTGGGATAACAAGGAATTTTTTAAATGCAATCAAACATTTCTCTCCGTGTAAGCAGCGGGGGTGGATGTCGACCTGTTGTCATGCCATTCTTGAAACGACTCATCGGCCACCCGATCCCGATTGGTATGACAGGCAAAGGACGCTCAGGTCCGCGATAAGTTCTTATTGAATTACCGCTGAAATACAACAGGTAGAGGCCGCGCAAGCGACTTCGGAACCGTAGCCAGTCGGGAGGTTGAAAGTATCCTGATGTTTATTTCCAGGAGATAAGCTGCCCGCTGGGTACATTTCCCGGTGCCTCGCCGTTGGCCTCTGACGGGCATGTTGGCTTAGATAGACGGTAGATTTTTATTTCCTCCAAGTTATCTTCGCTCACCTCACGGGAGATAAAACTTTCACTATCCTTAAACCTCGTGAGGTGACGGGTTCGCCCACTGTAGTTGACAATCCAAGTTGTCTCATGTTTATTGAAAAAAATGGACGTCTACAAAGGGCCTTAAGCACAAAATCGATCCATAGAAGGACCTAATATGTGGTTTAAATGACACAAGCAACGGAATTCATTTGGATATTTTAAAAACCAAGTTTAAAGTTGTTCAATGAAAACAACTTACTTTTGTAAAAGAAACTCGAATAATTTTAGTTTTATATGAGGAACAATATGTCAAACAACAATAAAAAAACAAATCTGCAGAAATAAAACGGAAAGAAAGAATTTAACGATAATTCCCTTTGAAGGCAAGCCTAAAGCGTTCACCTGAAAGAAGCAGATTTTTCATAAGTGCTGTTTAAATTCATTATTTAGCTGCAGGTGACGCTCGTAATTTACAGTCGGAGACCAACAATGGACCTTCGCGTCGCTTGGAATTAATTGTCCGTTTCTCTCCACATTGTGACTCAAAAGCGGCAGGAGCCCTTTGTTTGATTTTTACGGAAGATTGCTTGAGTAATAGGATAATATTTCCATGCCTGGAGGGGCTTTTACGTATTTTAAAGGTGTAATAATTCATACTTTCTGTAGGCTTGGGTTACCTGTCGGCTTACCCGGTGAAATCTGTGAAATAATTGCTTATTTAATCTGATCTAAACAGTAAAAGGATAGATTAATGATGGACAGACATCAAGGAAGGTGCTCATCACCCACATGCATCTTGGGCCATGACTCATTTCCTATCCAGCAGCCTCCTCGAAGAGTTTAAGAGCCTTATTACAAAATAGCGTAGGTATTCTTTTAAAATGAGTTGAAAAAATGAACGCATTTTTTTTTGGATGTAACTATAAAAGATAGGATAAATAAATAAATAAATAAATAAATAACTATTCAACCCTGGGAGAAAACCGCGGCACTGAGCGCTCTTCTCTTGCGCAAGCAAATATATACACAATTTCTAATTGTTTTTTGCAGTGTTTTCTCCTTTCTAATGACAATAATTTATATTATGTCGTATTGCTAAAAGAGTGAACTTTAATATAGTATAAGTATTATATAAGAATCTTATTTTATTTCTGAGAAAATTAGAATGATACAGGAAGATTTTTTTTTAATTTTGTGTAATTGTAAGTAATGTATACCTTGGATATGTGGTCAAAAAACGAAAAAATAAAGCCGTAGTGTACATCAAGAATACATGACGGACATAAAAAAAAATAGTATACGGTTTTCGTTGTAGTGATATTACTGTATTAAGGAGCTCAAAGTTTGCCTTCCGAGCGTTTTACGAATAACGACTTTCGGAAAATGGGCTGAATAAGTAAATAATATTCGGTATATCTAAAATTAAAGGCCGCTATGGTCAACATCAAGAAATGGTCCAGGTAATTCAGTAATTAAAGTTTGTAGAAATATCTTCATTTCTTGGAATTAGAACGCCAAAAATCCACTTTTCTTGCCTTTCTGGAAAAAATATGTGATAGGGCTCTTAAGGCTCTGGACGGTTGTGCATAGTTTGTGATCTAAACTGTAAAACGGTAGATTAATGGGCAGATGTTTCTAGGAGAAGCTGCCTGCCACCGAGAGCCGTGCCGTGCCTGCCTTGCATTGCTGGCCGGCCCAGCTCATTGCTTAACTTCTGTCCAGGAGCCTCCCCGAAAAGGAAAAGGCTTCGGACGGTTGTGCAGAATTCTGCATGTTCTAAACAGTAGCATAGTAGACTAATGGACCGGAGTTCTTCGTGGAAGCTGCCTACCACCGACATGCAGCTTTAGCCTTAATGTCAGTAGGTTTATTAGACGGCCCAGGTCATGGCTCAATTCCTATCCAGCAGCCTCCTCGAATAGGACAAAGCTATGGACGGTTGTGCAGAGTTTGTGCAACCGACGAACGGCTGGAAGGGTCTGGAAACTTTATTTCCCAAAAAGTGGGGTAGATGTTGACCTGTTGTGACCAATTCTTTGAAAGGGCCATATATTTGCTATGTCCATATATTTAGTAGTTCACAATACCAGGGACCTATACAAATTATAATTAATAATAATAAAGTAATAGTCACATTGAGAAATATTTAAAATAGAATACGGAAAATAAAAATACGTGGTAAATAAAATTAAATGTAATATTTATTTAGGGCTTCTGATTCTGTCACCTCATTCGCCCGAGTACTTTTAAAATCATAGCTGGAAAAACGTACCGAAATCTTCGATGTCAAAATTTAAACCCAGCAGAGACAGCCTTCAGTTTATAGGGCTTTATTACCATACTAGTTAGTTAAAGGAGCAACTAGGATACCATTTCGATTCAAACCGGAGCGCGTCATCCCGTAAAGCGCGGCTGTCATCGGCAGGATATTCTCAGCATTAATGGCGCCTGTTTGCGTACAGGCGAGCGTACACGTTCGCCATAATTAGCGGCTGAGCGCGGATGAGAGGGACACATTGTCGAGGGCGAGACATCCTCTCAGCGGCAAATGTCATCTACTCTATTCTACCTCTGCCCCCACATCTCCAGCGCACGTGGTTACATTTCTAACGGACGGCTAGCCTGCCCGCATGGATATATGGCCAATTTCGAAATATATTCTCTATATACTTAGGGCAACTTGCACCAAACCCGGTTAATAATAATAATAATAAAAATATTCGCACTTTTTATTTGAATAAAAAGCCGAGCTTATTGCCTTGCTTCAATGTCTAACAGCTAACATTTAACTTAAGTAGTAGGTACAAGTGGTTCGTTGGTTACACAAAATTAACCTAAAACTATAGAATAGACAGAAAGTTATTAAAAAATGACAATAAAAAGAGAAAAACAAATTATCAGATTAGCCATTTCTAACCAGTGGGATTCGCGGTGCGTCGCAGGCAATTAAACAATAAAAATCGAAGGTATTACAAAATCTTTATATATCTACACTAATATTAAAAAGAAGTAATGTTTGTAAGTTTGTATGTTTGTAAGTTTGCAAGTTTGTTTGTACAACGTAATCTCCTAAACTACTCGTCCAATTTAAAAAAAATCTTTCACTTATAGAAAGCTACGTTATCGACGAGTACTATAGGCTAAATTTTATTGCGATAAATATTGGTTTTCAATATTTATCAACCAATATTTATGGCAACAATATTTAACAACCAATATAACCTCCATGGCAAATATATACCGTACTACTTCACTCCCGCTTAGAACTACAGTTTAGATAAATGTCCCGGGGTCAACCTCCCGCATACTGCCTACCTTGTATATATTTTTTGAACATTATTGAACATTAAATGACAACATTTAAATAATGATCATTACTTAGCATGTATGTAGGTAATAAACGTATACCGATTATAAATTATATCTATGTTAAAAAATAGGTAACAACAGTCTAAATATTGGATGGAAAAAAATATGATAAATACTATAGTCAATTTCTTAAAATAAAGTTTTAAATTATTATATTTTTAAAAAAATCGGTTATGTCACCCCGAAACAGTCTTTGACTACTTTGGCAAGTAGCCAAAGACTGATTTTATTTTTTTTTTTTAAATCATAAATGAAATCGATAAGCGCCCTCCCCGGCCGGCCGACGAACCCGTTTGGGTCCCGTCCATCCGTTGATCCTTAGCAGAGAAACGAACGGCGCCGCCCGAGGCGTTAATATTTGATTAAAATGTACGGCGGAATGTAGATATTAGTGGTGTAGCTTACATACGAGATATTGCAATCGATCTCCGACTCAAAGTGTGCCGAATCAAAAACCTGTTTTGAGCTGTAATTATTGTTAACTAATATTATGATGATGTCTCATATAAGAAGCCTGTACAGAAATTAATTGGACATGGTCAAGAAACATACACAAGTATCCAAATCCTCCATAAAAGCAAGTGTCGAGTTTTAGTAAGCGATGGTTACTTTGTCATTTTCATAGATGTTTATGAAATACCCCAGCGGAAATATTAATCCGCAGAAGCCATAACTGTAATGTTTCAGTTTCATCGAGGGCGCTACGCTTGGCGTAGAGCTCTGCACCGACGAGAGCTGCTTTAAGTCGATTATCGCCAAGCGCCACTCTTGCTTGAACGCGCATTTCACTACTAGCTCTATACAACACAAATAAGTGCTTCTGCTTGCAGCGATGCTTCCTTTCCATTAGTAAAATCTATATGACGACGTGGTGAAGCGCGCATCACAAATTCTATTGTCTATACTGCCTCACTGAATTATCTATGCTTTTAATTGCATAAGATTTTTTTAAACATGAGATTTTTAGCATAAGATTTTATAAGATTCTCGCTACTCAAATCGTATCCTACAAAAACCTAACAGATCAGAAGGACGTCTCCTGATCTGACGACCATAGACTACTATGTTTTGAGTATAAATAGTTAAGCATCGTAACAATTCGACAGTATTACTGTCGAATTGTGTTTATAATACCGTAAAATACTGTAAAAAATGAATATGTCTTTTCAATCGCCGAAATGGATTGGATAAAACTTCATTTACACGGCTTTACTTACACTAGCACTGCCCGGTGGCATATTGGCTAGGTCGCCTGATCTTACTTTGTAAGGTCCCGGTTTCGATTCCCGTCTAGGTTACTATGTTCCGATAGTCTAAAATTAACGGAATCGCATTTTAATTATGTCTACCGAATGTAATAACAAGCCTCACACGCACACACATGTTATAGGCACACATAAACACTTCATAGTAGGGTTGGTTGGAAAAGATAGTCGTACGACAATGAACATTTTGAAAATCCATAATAAATAGTATAAACAACAAACAAAATTACACTTCACTTACACTTCAAAATACCCCACAAGTATTCTAAGGGTTGAAATTAAGAGGGTGAGCTAGCCAGTCCATAATATTGACATGATTTTCCGGACACCATTTGTCCCGAAACCAAAGTCCCGAAGCCAAAATCCGTTTGACTAAAATCCAAAAGTCATTTGTGTATTTGACCTTTAATATTTCTTAAATAACTTTTCAAAATCAATAGGATATTTAAAACCAAAAATATTCGAATACAGAGTTAAACACTAATCACAGATGCTATTTATAAGGTAGAAGACGTCGAAAAAATATCACTATATATTTAATATGCATACATATTACGAAATATAATAATATGATATCTCTAATATACCGCTATTATTCGTATGTTGAAACATACGATGTATGTTACATTCGTATGTTAAAACCTCGTAGGAATAATTTAATAATGTTTGATTATTAATTTTTAATTATTGTCGTTTTATTATGTGATACTAAAGATTTATCTTCTATATTATCTGACTTAGATATTAATAGTATTATTTTTACAGATTATTTGTTGTATTAGTTTTAGGATATTGCTTTCTATTATTATTTTTGAATAATTGTTTCATTACTATTTTAATTATTTTTGTGTTATACATATTTTTGTGTTATAATTATGATATATACAACATTTTTTGACGAATAAAAGACTTGATTGACTATTGACTTTTATCATCGCTTTCAAACTTCGCCTGTTTCAATTCTTTTTGGATGTTCAATTCTTGTTGGATGGTATTTAGAAATTTGTAAATATATTTCGATACCTGTGCAATCGCTGTTTTTTTTCATAGGAGCCACTTAATTTATCACCAAGTAATCTTATTTGCTACCGAAGTTAACCCCTTGAGTATGATACGACCAAATCTGGTTCTGAAACAATTATCCGTTGAGTATGATACGACCAGATCTGGTTCCGCGTTTTTTTCACTTCTTTGACGTTCTCATATTTATTCATAATTATCTAATTGTTTTACAAATTGATGTTTCAATATTCTATATTCGAAATTTCAATGCAATCATTGTGCAGTTGTTCTTTTTATGATTGGTGTAGTAGTTTCGTAGTTATAGTACTTTAAGGTCGATGTCGCCGAAAATCCTGCAAAAGAGACAGATGCATCCATGAAAATACCCATTTACTCCAAGGGTTAAGAAGCGTTGGACGCGGCCAGTATGTCTACGAAATATTATTTGACAAAAGTGTCGTTAAAATGTCATAAAATAAACAGGGATTCCCAACAAGTTTATTTTACTATGGAGATCTATTCTACCTGCGTGGAACACTTTAACAAACGCGTTAAAGTCACAAACTGACCGCTGCACCGGGTTCGATCATAACATATTGAACTTTATACCACCAACGATCAGAGTGAATATTGCAGTATAGATACCTAACAATGTATTGTAAAATGTGTATTTCAGACAGATATATTAAGATACGCACTAAATACTGATGATTTCGAAATCGAACTGTTACTGTTACACTAATTAATAGTCTTAATCGGTTACCTACTTACCATGTTAAATTCGGTGATTACCGATTTTGATTTTACAATTATAACAATAATTGTAAAATGTGTACTTCATACAGATATATTACAATACACAGTAATTACTAATGATTTCGATATCGAACTGTTAGGGTTTCACTAATTAATAGTCCTAATCTTTTAGATTTTTAGCCTAGCGTCTTAATAATTTTGTTACTTTTTACTACAATAAAGATTTTTCCTAAATTAATTCTATTGCTTATTCAGCTGTCATTGAAATATTCGGAAGAAAATGTTATTATTAGTGTTTATGCTTAAAAATTGATACGTATAAATAATTAATATTTTTAAGCGATCAAGGCGATTTAGTCTAGCCATATCAAGCCATTAGACATTCGATGGTAGGTGTGAAAAAGGTCTCGATCGTTGTGAAAAAGGTACCAATGTGCTGACGACACTTTTGTCAAATAGTATTTCGTCGACTATACTTAGATGGGTGATCGTATGAGCTAAATGAATCACAGCTGCAAGTATGCAACGACGTTTGCATTGATTTATCGATAACCCCAAAATGAAACCCAAAATGATACTGACATGGATTGCTGCTTACGACTAAAAATGGATTTTTTCATGACCCTTATGCATGTTGCATCACAGTGGTTGTATCTATAGGAGATGCAGCTAGACAATATCTAAAATCTAAGCTTAGTTAGAAGAAGCTCATAGTCCTGTGACAATGTTACCTATTACAGGATCTTACGCTCTGGTACAATGGTTAACGCAAATGTTAAAAACTACATAAGTCATACTGAAAGTTTCGCGAACTGACCACTTACTTAAACATTTTTTCAAAAATAACTATAAAATTTGAAAATGGAACTATTTGGGTGTAGAATAAAATTTCTTTCATTTGATTGTCGTTTGTTTTTTCTTTGTGGCGTCATTTTAATACATGCGAGTTTACATTATGAAGGATTTACTTCGGGCAATTTTTCGCTGTATGATTTTCAATGATCTATATATTAATTTGAAATGTGTTTTTTCCTGTAACCGATATATCGAGAGAACGACTGAGTGTAAAAATTTGGTTGAGGTATCTAAAAAAGCTTTCGGTCTCCAGATGTGTTATCAAGTCATCAAAAAGAAAAAAAATATATATACGTGTTTCTCCTGTAACCGCCATATTGAGAGAACGACTTGGTGTAAAAATTTAGTTGTGGTGTCTAAATAAAGCTCTCGGTCTGTAGATATGTCATCAAAAAGAAAAATAAAAAATGATATTGCCATCTGTTGGATTTCCGCGCGGAGGGGGGTGGGGGGGTATGGTGGGGAGAGGGGTGAAGGATGAGCGTTCGAATGCTGATGTCCGTTTTCTCCAAGACCTTGGTGATAGTGACCAAGGCACCGCAACGTAATCGAATTATTCTAAAGAAATATTATTTGTACTTAAATAAGAAGTGTGTTTCCGTTTATTTTTTTTTCATTACTGCTAATGAACTGACCGTCGATCTTGATGGGTTTCAGCTAGTTTTAGGTGTAATTTGACAGCTAGCATTTTTTTTAAACTTTTAGTTTGGCCCTCGTACTAGCTTGTGATTAAACCACCGGGATTTATCAATCGCTACTTGTCAATGATTCTGCACGATAATAAATGCAGGTTTTGGGTCTGGAAAATCTACCCTAGACAACGGGGGTTGTAACATCGCGGAAAGTCGGGTGCTACAAACATCACGCGATAAATTTGTTTTTTATCTTATTTATAACTTTTGATAAACTCTTAAATAATAAACACTATAAAAGTGTTTTTTGATTCTTTTCAACAAGAGCTTTCCAGCTCTCATTAGCTTAATTCTATTAAAATAGCAAAGGTACATATTTACTATTGATTAATATTTCGACTAATTAAATATATTTTTTATACACACTTTTTGATGTTTAATTTTCTTTGTTTTCAGCAACTTAAGTTAACTGGCAGTCACTTAACTAGTTCGCACGGAGGCAGGTGTTTGTAGCAACCGTGTGTCTCCACCGCAAACACCTCGAGACAATTTATTACTTTATCCTCGATATCCGTTTGAAAACCTCGGTGTGTCAGCAGTACAACATCAACATCATCGGTGTGTCAGCAGTACAACAGTGATGTTATTCAAAGTTAGCGGATTATTGCTGAAAGTGAATACCCAGCAATTAAATACAAAAGGCAGGCAAAGCGATTGCGCCATCAGTGACCTTCCTCCGAGGGAGAACTACAAGGTAAATACATGCATAAGCTTTTAAGAGCAATTCTGAAAAGCTTCAATAACTAAATAGGCAAATAAGAGATATGTTTCATTTTCCTTACAATTTCCGTGTTCAGCAAGCAATCTTGAAAACATATAGAAGAACTGTTTTCATAAATGTTACAGAAAAAAAATAAATGTTGTTGGCTAATATAATTAAACAAACACATATAAAAAACCAAGGTAAAAACATGTGGGGGAGACCGGGGCCGGAAGACGCACGGATAGGTTGGTGCAACTCAAATATATCACAAGATAGTATGCTGACAAAATGTACCTTAATCCATTTCGCACCACTCGACGATACTGTATTGGTTAATATCAGGGTATGGATTCCGGCTGTGTCCCTGTGAGGATACTGGCGATTTTGTGTTTTTATGGCTTTGAAAAACAAAAATGTTATTGCAATTTCGAACATCACCTGCTCTATACGACCAGACCCAAATGAAAGCGATTTATATTGTATTCTAGTATGTAACTGGGGATTAATACGTAATAGAGGTGACTGCTAAGCTTGCCATTTGTATTCGGCGATGGTCGTTGAAAATAACAATGGATATTTGGGGCCGATTGGCGCATTTTCGTCGGGGCTAGTTGGCGCATACGATTGTTTAAACTAAACATAACTACATGTACGTTAAAATGAAAATATCCTTATAAAATTTCAAAAGGGAGAAGGCAAAAATCATACTCTCTGTATTATGTGTGTAATGTAATCAGCCCATATAACAATGCGATATATGAAATTATTAATTGAAGGTTATTTTTGTTATCATTGGTTGAATTATTGGTTTTTTATAATCCTGTACAAGGCTTTCTAAAGCCTTTACAAAAACCATTCATAGCGTCCGATTGCATTTCTTCGTGAACTAAAATAGGAACATAGTTCAACCAAACGAAACAGAGTAACACGTTAAAACGGAATAAGAAATAATTTATCGTCGATTTTCCCGCACCAAAACTACTGTCGAACTTATAGACACCCAAATAAATTAAAACTAATTTCCGATTTTAGTTCAAGAGAAACGCAATCGAGCCCATTATCAATGATATTATAGTTGACCAAATAAATTGCTATTAGTTCCTCCATTTCGCCGGCACAGAAGGATTGCCAAAATGTGCTATGGAGTTAAGCAATCTAAGCTATACTCATATTATAAAGATGTAAAGTTTGTGAAGTTGTAGGAAGCAATCTCTGGATCTACTAAACCGATTTTGAAAAATTCTTTTACTAATAGAAAGCCACGTTATTTGTGAGTGTCATAGGCGATATAATAATTCCAAAAATGAAAAGACTTTTTCGTGGTAGTCAGATTTGCAAAGTAACTCAAAGAAAAAACAGTCGAATGAAAACGTTTCTAACTAACGCTGCTTTAACGATGAGAGATATATGATTAGGTTCTAGAGAAGTGCTTGATAGAGCTTGATAATGCCTACAAAAAAATCAGCGACAGCATATGTCTAAATTTTTATATTTAAGTCACAAAAAGTAGTTTTTTTATTAAAAAAATAATTTAAATCGTTAGGTCATGTTTATTGGTCATATTATCAACAATTACGAATTCATATCAAGATAAGTAAATTTATCGTCTCAAGTGTTTAAAACAAAAGACTTTTCCCTTTTACTGCATATTATAATTTCACTTTTACTGCATAAATGGTTAAAGAGATAAGACACTCACAAATAAGACACTCACAAGAAGACACTCACAAATAACGGTAATATAGTCAAATTGGTATGCAAATACATATGCAGTAAAAATATAACCCTTTTTTGGCAGTCAGGAAATAAATTAGAGCACTAAGTACTAACCAAACCACACTCATAATTTCATCACAAGTAAAAAGTTTTACGGCCCAACGAAGTGGGCACGGGTCAGCTAGTACCTACTATATATAATCAATGGTTTCGTCTACTGTGGAATATCATCTATCGATTTGTTTACTTATTTGTGTTTTATTGCACTATAATATTCTTAATCTTCTGACTATGTCGTAGCAGCATACGTTATAATGAATCGTTTTATATGATCTAAAACTATATTTAATCATATTAAATTATCCAATCGCCATTCAACAAAGCTATGTAATTGAAGTTAACTCCTAAACCGCAGCATTAATTCAAATTTACGTAACAGCCAATTATACAAATACTGAATGAATATGTAACAATGCATTTGTGACCCATTTGCAGTCTTCCATTCTGGACAACTGCCAAACCGCGATACGTTCTACTTCTCAAACTGGAGCGTTTCTTGCTACTAAGCGCTTTATATCTCAACTAACATATTTATTTATCCGCATTACAGAACAAATAATGTAATATTTTTTTCATGAATGAATTATATAAGTCAGCGGTTTCCGAAATTTTGAGTGCTATTGGCTTTTATTAGAAAAATTAAAAAAAGAAACGGTTGCGCCATTCCATAACTTCCTGGCAAGCAGACAAGTCCCGCTCCCCCGCGCGCCATTAACCTTTCCCGGTGCCTCGCCGTAAGGCGTTCGCCTCTGACGGGCATGTTGGACGTTAGCTGGCTGGACGATATGTTTGTATTCGTGTCTAAGTCTCCTATGCTCACATCACGGAAGATAGGACGATCAATATCGTTAAAACTTCCTGAGGTGACGGGTTCGCCCATTGTAGTTAGCACGTCTAAGTGTAAGCAGTGAAATAGTTTTGAGATGAAGAAGCACAATTTAAATTATTTACCTGAACGTCTCTCACCATGTGCAAAATCGCATTGCTTAGTTTATTTTGCGTTTTATGTATATTTTTTTCTGGTATAAGGGGCTCTCTAGACGATCAAGCATGATTGACAAGCTTAGCGTCGTGGGCAGGAAGGGGATCGTAAACCGCAGGAAATATGCAAATATTTTTTTGGAATATTTACCAACAATGCCTAATTTTGTATTTTGTAATTTATACCAGGGAGTCACATTAATTAGACGTAAGTGATTGACAAATGACGTGACTTCCTGGTATAACACTACAAAATTAGGCATTTTTGGTAAATATTATAAAAATATATTTGCATATTTCCTGCGGTTTACGATCCCCTCCCAGCCCGCGACGCGAAGCTTGACAATCATGCTTGACTGTCTAGAGAGCCCTTAAGGAAACCGCATAAATAGTGATAAAGGGAACATATGTAGCACAATTGTCCGTTAGCAGTGTAATTATAAATCAAGCTCGTGGCATATAAATCTTGTGGTTCGCAACAAGCTATGTTAAGCCTTGCGACACACGGATCAAATTTACCGCCTGACACGCCTGGCCGAAATTTATAACATTTGCTCCAACATAAATTACAAATACGCATTCTGAAACTATTATTGCATTATATTTTATTTATTTTACTTATTTTATTTTTATTTTTCAGAAAACTTACAGCGTTTTAAACTTAATGCTAACACATATTATACAAATCTAAAGCCAATTAAAAGTTTTCACAATTAAACTAAATCTATTGTTACAGTGCAACGAGCTTTGAAAAAAAAATGCAGGTTTTAATAAGGGGAAAGGGATAGGGAAGCCACATTATGAGTTATTTAGATGTATTTAAGATATACGATGATATATAACATACATACATATATACATACATACACGTGCACAAATAATAAATTATAAATAATACGACAAGGTAATAACAAAATGTAAAATTATAGCTAATATAAATATATATATATATATATATATATATATATATATATATATATATATATATATATATATATATATATATATATATATATATATATATATATATATATATATATATATATATATATATATATATATATATATATATATATATATATATATATATATATATATATATATATATATATATATATATATATATATATATATATATATATATATATATATATATAATATAAATCACAATATATTTATGATGTTAATATACATATGAACTTTTATAGAAAATATTAGAAAACATCATACTGGCTAGAAAGCATTGTTATAGTGTAGTAAACAATATCACAGCCTGCGTACCTAACGGACGAAGAAATACCAATTAAACCCTAAGGCTGTTTATCGTATTTCTAATTCGTTCGAAGCAAGTATTTGAAGATAAATTAAAAATATCCAAATATTGAAAATTTAGGTTATATGATCGAAGTACTCTATAAAAATACATATTTTGACCATAATTGGTATTGACTCTCGGTAGATAAAATAAGTCGCGAGCCCTTGTCTTATTATTTGGGATTCGGTATGAAATTCTGCCAACAGAATAGGGACTGTCTATTTTATTATTAATAATATTGTACAGAAAACGTATATCATATTGGAGGCGCCTATCCTCGAGTGAGTCCATGTTATGACGGTTAAGTATGTCTGAGTAACTTTCGGAAGTTTGAAACGATTTGAAATCAAGATGTCTCATGAAGTACTTCTGGAGTCTCTCAACTCTATTTTTATACACTGCATACTGTGGCGACCAAATGATAGATCCGTATTCGAGAATGCTGCGTACATAGGAGAAGTATAAAATTTTAAGGGTTCTTACATCGCTGACCGGGTTACACACTCGCTGGATGAATCCAATTTCATTATTTTTTAGTCAATGTGTTTATCAAACAGCAGTTTATTATCTAATACTAAACCCAGATCGCGCACCTCACTCTTTTCACTTAGGGGGATATGATTAAGTTTATAAATGAAATTTATTTATTTTTTTTTTCCTTGTGAAAGTAATTTTGTGACATTTTGAAATATTTAATGTTAACTTATTCTTAACACAATAGTCGTAGAACCGGTCGAGATCTCTTTGGATAGAGATGCTATCGTCGATGCTATTTTAAACCTGTAATACCGCTAAGGACCGGCATTGCATGTTTTTTTCCACGAGCTTACGAAACAGATATAGATACATTACAAACGAAAATACTATTTAGTATTTTCGGGTATATTAATTAGTTATTACAGTAATATTTATTACACAGCTGTATTGTTTAAAAGCTTTAAATTTCAACCGCGCGCGAACAGAGACAAAAATTCCTACTAAGAACACAAGATCGGCGAAGGAACCACAATACGAGGGGGGGCCCAAGAAAACGGGAAATCCGTCATAAAATCTTTATTTCTTAATATTTTTACACCAAATTTTAATCGCCTTCAAACTAATTTCCAAACCCTTCGGCTACGTAACGACCAAATTTGGTTGCACATCAGAACACCGTTGACTACGTAACGACCGATATTGGCGGCTTGCTCCCGGAGCGCACAGTAATATTATTTTCTAATTCGAACGCATCCTACAATCCATAACAAATATTTCATTATTACCATAGATACATAATCGGCCGCTAGAATAATTTCGCGCGTCATTTTGCGGATATTTCTAGTAAAATTCCATTGTCAAACATATTTTTTTTTTTTTCGAGAAATCATCAAAATTTTTATTGGGTTTATGAGCTAATATCTAAATATTTTTGTATGTTAATAAGCAAAACAAAATATTTCTTTTGATAGAAAATCTAATATAGATTACGATAGTATTTACAATTTCTAAATAGGGTTCCGTATTTTTCCGTGAGACAAGTACAAGTTAGAAATGCCGAGTTTTTTTCCCTTTTTCGAATTTCTCATATTTATTCATAATTATCTAATTGTTTTACAAAATGAGATTTAAATATTCTATATACGAAATTTCAATGCGATCATTGCACAGTTATTTCTTTTAGTATTGCTTTAGTAGTTCCATAGTTATAGGTCATTTTTGTCGAGCGCGGCGATTATGCAAGAAAGTCCAATAAATTGCCGCAGTCTGCCATGAAATTATGCCGCTACTCGAAGGGCCTCAAAGCACTTCTTTAAAAGTTCAATCCATTGTTAAAATAAATTTTTGAAAGTGCGCTCCTCTCAGAAAGTTCGCTCACTTCCATTCCTGAAACCGACGAGCGATATAAAAGAAAGAGACAACTCGATCGCTATCGAATTCTAATGAAAACGTTTCGATTTTTCTGGGTCTGCTGGTCTATGTTCGCCTGGGTACCGTCAGAACGACACAATGACGTACTCGAGAGAGCACCGGTGAACCTCTCCTCTTTTCCCATGGAACCTATGCAGCCCGTCCAAGATTCATCATATTTATTTAAATTTAATAAAAATAAATTCTTTAAATATGCTAATTTTTCGTATAGAGTTAATTGTAAAAACTCAATTTCAAAGTAAGGTATATTTTTCATTCATGATGTCTCTTTATAATTCTATTTTGAAAGTATCCTTTTAACGCGGCTGCATGTTGGGCTGCTTGCCAGTGGTCATAAATAGAGCTGACAACTACAACGGGCGAACCCGTCACCTCAGATTTTTTAACGATATTGGATCGTTCTATCTCCCGTAAGGTGAGCGTAGAGGACTTGGGACGAAAACATTCCACTGTCTAGTTACGCCACTCGCCCGTCAGAATTTAACGCCTTACCGCGAGATAACCAGGTTAATAACCCAGCGGGTCGACACTCGCGCCCTTACTTCCAGTTGCGACCAGATTACTCGGGTCTCCCGACCGGTTACAGTTTCGAGGTCGCTTGCGCGGTCTTCTTACCTAGATGTGATACGGTGTCTACCAAATCTATCGCGGACCACGGCATCCTATGCCCGGCTCTTCGCACGGTATCGGGTAGCCGATTGGTCGTTGAAACATTGCCGAGCATTTGCCGTAAGGTTATCAACTACCCCCGCTCTATAGAAAACAATACTGTTTCCAGACTCCCACGGCTGTCGGTCGGAAAGTACAATCGATTGGCTTAGGCCGCACCGTCCGCAAACCGTCCAGGATCGCCCGAAGTTTGACTCCTAGGGAAAACTGTTGACTCCTAGGGGAGTCC
The DNA here is from genome assembly GCA_944548615.1 of Micropterix aruncella. Classification (NCBI taxonomy): domain Eukaryota; kingdom Metazoa; phylum Arthropoda; class Insecta; order Lepidoptera; family Micropterigidae; genus Micropterix; species Micropterix aruncella. The sequence continues at coordinate 28,310,398 of OX155953.1, read as the reverse complement.
TACCCGGGCTCGCACTTCTACGTGGAGGCCGCCGGATGGGTGTTGACCCGTGAGTATCACCGACCCGGAACACACGGGTCTTAGTGGCCAAACTGCAACAGGGCCCATTAGCTCCAGTGGTCATAGTGCGAATTCAAATTGAAGGGCTCCATAGACGGTCAAAACTGCTTATCAATCACGTGAATTTTCGTGCCTGACAAGCAATTTTGACCGTTTAGAACTAAGCTTGTTGTGCTTGACAAGCAAACTACGCGCTGGATAATAGTGGAGAAAAAATATATATTTGCAATGCTTGTCAAGCACGCTTGCCCGTCTAGAGATATGATTGTCAAGCAAGTCACATCAGTGCGCTACGAAACATCATGGCGAGTATACAGGACACGACTGGACAGCGGTGACGGTGTATCTGTTTTTTAATATTTGGCCGAACCAATTACAATAAAGTTTCAAATTTTTCATGTACCATCCTCATTTTTTTTTTAATCGGTGGGCTGTGTTACTTTAAGAATCTTTTGTAAGTGTTCATGGGTAAATCCGCCTCATAACAAATACCATTGCTTAGACAAGCGATTTATCCGTTTCTTTTTTGTTTTCTTGCATATACCAATTGTAAGAGCAAGAAACGCCATATCTACATTCAAAGACATTTTGGTCTTTTAATCTAGCCACACTAGAATACAGCACTGTTTCTGTTTTTGCGCAAGCTCAAAGGCTGTATCACTCTGTGGTGACTAAAATTCAAATGAGTCTGAATGCTTAACAAGTATTCTTGATGTTGTATCAAGCCATAGTGCTTGACAAGCAACTTTTACCGTCTAGGGAGCCCTTAACGTTTTGATCACTGGCAACATTGTCCTAATTGGCTATCGGACGTGACGATATGAGCAATCAGCGAATTTGATTTAATATTTAATGTATCGATCAATTTACCAATTTAATTAGCGACAGAGCTAAACGATCGGGCGGCTCCGATTGCTCGCAGACGATATGTATCAAACGTTTGATGTGCACCAAACGGAAGTCGAAATAAACGATTCGGAGAACGTACAGCGTTTTTCTCTATCGATGCATCATAATCAATATCAATTAAATACATAAATACTTTATAAAGATTAATTAGCAATTACTTTCATATATTATAGAGAAAAAATACACCAATGGTGATTTAATTATTGATCGATTTTATTAACAGCTTCGTAAACAACTTTGTAGGCTCTTAAGAATAAGATAACGGATTTAAACCACCACATAAACTATGCTGTGCCTTTCTCAGAAATAATTGATATTAAAAATCATGTATTTAATATTGAAACAACTAAGTATATCTTAAAACATAATAATAATAATTATTATTATAAAAAACTTTTCATTTCAAAATAAAAAAGGCGAGCTTATTGCCTTGCAGCAATGCCTATCAGCTAACCTATAGCTTAAGTTTATAATATAATTTGTTACGTTGGCTACACAAAAGAATACTAAAAATTAAAGTGATTAGAAAACAAAAGAAACAGACAGAAAACGAAAAAGAAAAAGATATAAAAAAAAGGAAAACAAATTACTAAAATTAAATAAAGACGCAAAGAAAAAGAAAGGAGAGGAAGGAAGAAAAAGGAAGGGAAAAGGAGGGGGGGAGAGGAGGGTTGGCTAGTTTATGGTTTTAGGATTATATGCTCCTTGAGCGAGGAAATGCTGGGGGCTGTTCTAATATTATTCGGTAAACATACATTTATTCACTACGTGATTGACTAAATTATAAACTAACACTTAATGAATGTCTTTTAACGAAATCCACTACCACTTGTGGCGCTACTTTTAATAATGTATCCAACTTATCAAAGACGTGGCCATTCCTCATGAATTTAAATTGAAACCCTAGTCACCTTCTTCACTTCTTTCAGATCGCCATTCTAGTCAATAACCAAGATAACTAGCTTGTCGTCGTTTATGCGGCCAAGGTCTTCCATAGATCGCTTTAATGGTCAAATAGATGCTTAGACTTGTAGAAAATCAAAACTAATTTGTATCCTGCTGATTTTATCTCTTTGTTTAACTGGTCACCAGAGTGGACTTCGACGACAAAGGAGGCTAAAAAAATGAAAAATAATCCATACATTGGAAGGTGTTTTATGATCATTTTTTCTGACTACTTTAATAGTTTTATATTTGATCATATTTTTTGCGTAAAGAAAAAATCCTTAGTTTATGATTTAATGAAATGTTCGCAGTTTAGGTTTATAACCTAAACCTCAAATGCATTAATATTAAAAAATATATTATTTGTTTTAAAACTGCATACTTCTTGAAAAAATACTACTTGTAGTACATGTTTATCGGGTGCTTTTCTTCCTTGCATCTCAACATATTGACTTGTTTTTCGTAGATGTAGAGAAAATAATAATATTAAGATAGGGAAAGCCAGGGAAACAATACCATTTATGGATCTAAAATTTTCCAGAATGGCGTAGCTGCTATCGGTAAAGTAGCCCTAATGAATGGTCATGGCACCTAAGGATGATAAGAAGAAGAAAGAATAAAGAAAGACGTGTTTACCGCCCTAGTGCAAGACCAAAGCGAAGACCGTAAGGACAGACTTCATTTTGTTGTACAAATAATGACAATCTGGGAATATGAAGTCAAATAATGGCAATCCGGGAATCTGGATTCAAATATGAAGAAAACTTATAACCACAAACCATACTACTTTTAATTTTTAAAAAAACATTTCCAATGAAAGATATTTCTAATGAAAAATACTTCTAAATTTTGAAAATATTGAAAATTTATTATTTTGATATCTTGTTTATATATAAACGTATAGGTTTAAGTCGCAAAAAATTGCTTTTTCGGAGAAAGTATTTTTGTGGATATTTCTATTGTGTTTTTTAATAATATTCTGCTAACTTTGTCCGTTATGGACACAGCTACTTCATGCGATTTCAAAAATTTCCCTATTTGGAATATTGATTAAAAAACATTTTTTTAGCATTTTCAAATTAATTTTTCATTTTTATTTATGTAATTTGTGGTTATATTTTTAGACCCAATAAAATTGTATTAATTAAATAGCTCATGATAGATTTCAGTTACTTATTACGTTTTCAGGAAAGTTCGGCTACCGATTCCAACCGATTTCCAATAGTTACACTGGGCCCGATTGCGTTTCTTCGTTAACTAAAACTGAAATTAGTTCAAGCGAACGAGACAGAGCAATACGTTGGAGAGGAATATGAAATAAACGATCGTCGATTTTCTCCGCTTCAAAACTACTTATCGTACTTACAGCCGTCAGAATAAGTGTGAACACATATCGTGAGGCCTTAAATTCAGCTGCTTTGTCTTAGGTCGATAGGTTTATTGCTAAAAAGTGGCAACCGTTTATTTTACATTCCGCTTTAACTTATTGCCTTATCTCGTTCACATCAACTAATATTCGAGTTAACGAAGAAACGCATTCGAACCTAATAACATGTTTACGTCTTTAGGGTATCCGAGAATAAGAATAATTGTTGTCATTCAATGACGTGACATTTTCGACGCTAGGCTCTTGATACAAAGTAGAACATTTTTGCATTATGATTTATGACAAGATGATGGGAGCTTCGTAAGCTTGAGCGATTTGCACCAGTCACGTATTCGATAACTATAGATAATCGAATGTAGGTTGTGTAAATACCGCGATTCACTCATCTGACGTTTTCCATATTATCTATACTACCTAGAATCTTCCCTCGCGACACGACGTTTGCATAGGAAATCGAATGTTCGACGTCAGAATAATAAATGTATGAAAACAAAATCTGATAAATGCTTATCGTAATATTATAACCAACGAAGAATGGATATTATGAAAGGAAGTATACAAAACGTTTCTTTTAAAATTTGTATTATTCTATTATTTTTTGATTGAGTCTGCAGTAGACGTTTTGAATAACAATCTCGAAAAATTGGAATGTTAAAAAGCTAACATATAAAAATTAAAACTCGAAATTACAAGATAATTTATTATTAGACTTTACATTATATCATGCATAATTTACAACTTATTTCTAGGTATAATACCTAGGAGGGTTAGGAACCATCATCAAAAAGCAACGAATCATCATAAAAAAGCAAAAAGACATTTTAAAACCACATTACATCACTTTTTGTTACAGAATGACTTATCAAGATACATTAAGCAAGCATAATATTTTTAAATAACCTATACTGCTAGTCAAATATAATATAGTCAAAAATGCCTTGTTATTCCAGGGATACGGTATTCTGTCTAATTAATAATAATTGTGTAATTGCGTCTTTATCATCCTTGTAAATTAAAACTGACACAACTCCAAAAATATATATTTTATATTGATTAGAAAGAATGTATTTGTTTACACTAATCATTAGTTTACACAAACACTCTTACCAATAAAATTATCTTATAACCGCGTTAAACCCTTGTTATTGTTATACCCGGTATAGCCGAGTTATAACGAAGTTGTAAAATCGTGACCAATAAATCAGTTATAACGCGGTTATAACTACTCCCTGAAACCAAAGACAAGTCATATTTCTAGCATGGCAACGCCCGCTTGGAAGCAGTGTGGCCAACTGAAGCGGCATGAAATGCACATGAAATGTCACTTTTTGTTGTCAGAAAGCCCGTGCCCATTGTTTTGTTACGCGAATGCTGATCGAATTTATAGTGGTATTTTGCAGGTCAGCTCTCAGGATATCGATTATTCTTGCGGCGTATGGCTTAGTGAAACGATATTTAGTTTTAAAATTGTAATCATCCAAATCGAACGGGTCGTATCGAAATTTGAAAATGTTTGGTCGCCTATCACGACGCATTTTGATTTCTTCCAATAAATCCAAATCGATCATATCATCCAAGTCGACAAAATCCATTATTCGGCTAAAACGCAGGATTTCACAGCAGTATAAAAGGCGTCGTAACACGGCTATTACAACGAAAGCGCACGATTCGCGAACGAGAAGCTCCACGTCCGCGGCTGTCAGGTGGCTGTCAGTTTGAAACAGCTGTTACGCCGGTCGGCCATTTTTAAGTTAATACTCCGTTAAACCGCTGTTATACCTGGCCTCGGGGTGGTATAGCGGAGTTATAGTGCGGATGGAAATCCAGTACCACTATTCCATGCTTATACCCGAGATGATCAGTGGTGTAAGCTATACCGCGTTTGTTGGTCACAGATTTTCTTATACCTAGTAATAACAGAGGTATAAATTTTACAACTCGTTTATTGGTAAGGCTGAAAGTGTTAAGGACTCGCTTGATTATATTATGTTAACGCTGAACGTGTATAAGACTAAGCTTGTAGCCTTCAACATAGATGCTCGTCAGCAACCTCCACAGAATTATAACCTAGTCCTACACGAATGCGACAGTCTTGATTGTAACTGTGTACAAATTGAGCGTGTGCCTTTTGTAAAGTACCTAGGTGTTCATGTCGATAAACATCTCCGGTGGCAAATACATATCGGAAAGGTCGCAGAAAAAGTCCGTAAACTAATATATATTTTCAGGAGTATCAGAAATGTTCTTGATATAAAAACTCTGATATCCATATATTGTGCTTTGGCCTGGTCACTGATGTTGTATGGCAATATCGGTTGGGGCGGTGCGGCTAAACTGCACTTAGACCTACTAATAAAAGCTCAAAAAGCAATAGTGAAAGTTATAAACAGAAAACCGTATCGCTATCCATCCGATTTACTTTTCAATGAATTCTAGATACTTGATATCAGACAGCTTTACATAAAATCGATTGTCACTTATTTTCACCACGACACAGATCGGCATTCCAGCCGAGACCACAAACACGATACAAGAAAAAAGCAAACCCAGAAGCAAATTCGGACGAACACAAGGTTTGCCCAGAGACATTATTTGTTTCTGGCCCCTCGGATGTATGATGCATTCCTTGCGACACTCACCGACGGGTAGAAGCTGAGAACCAGTACCGCTTTCAAAGCTGAGGTCACAAAATGGTTACGTGCAAAAAGTAGAGGCGAATGCGAAAAGCAGCTCATGGAAATTGTGTCTTAAAATAATAAAAAAATAAAAGTTTTTGCAATTATTAATTTTTGTTCATTTATATATTATTATGTAAGTATATTTAAATTATATATTGAATATAGGTAGATACGTTTTGTATATATGTATGTGTGTGTGTGTATGTGTATATATTTTTATATGTATGAGTGTGTATTTATATATATATGTATCTATTTATTATAATGCCCATATAGGTAATTATCCTTTATCCTTTTATTATTACCCCTTTACTAACTAAGATTAGATGTCTTTTTCTTCAAATTTTCTTAACGATGTTGCTAAAATTTTTAATTATTTTAACCGAAAATTTATAAAAATGTGTACTTGTACTATGTAACAAATATAAGAGTGGTATCACTCCAGAACAGACTGTAGTCTAGTGGAGCTGATAAAATCCATCAAATCTGTACTTTCTTTGCTTCGTAAACAATGATTAAGTATTTGCTCTTTTTTACACTGTAATATTTATGTCAACATTGTAAATTTTTATTTTGGATTTAAATAAATAAATAAAATAAAAAATAAATAAATAAAATACACTTCTTTAGTATTCTATTCACAGGCTTCACGCGCTAAAAAATATTTTTTCTTAAAACCCATATCAGAACCTCTATTAGCAAAATGAATAAACTCCTTCAGCAGTGGGGCATTGTCGACTACAATGTGCTAACCCGTCATCCCAGGCTGGTATAACGATACGTAAACGTTCTTACAGCCGTTGGATGAGCGTAGAAGACCTAGAGATAATACAAATCTACTGTTTAGCTGTGCCAACATGTCTGTCAGAGACAAACGCATTACGCACCTGGAAAGGTACTCAGCCGGCAGTCTCGCCCCCTGACTACTAGTGTAACAGAAATTACTTTTTGTGCATAGGTGAACGATAATTGTAAGGGTTTTTCAGTGTCCGTGATTATTCCTCTGGTTTTTTTGTTCTAATAAAAATGCTTTCTTCAAAACGAAATAACTACCCTCTTTCCTGCGCCAGGTCAAACGATCTTGGGTTATCGGTTCGGACAATTGGGATTTCTTGAGGTCTCTTTCGATGTTGGACACCAGATCAGTGGTGGGCGGCCTCTTCCTTTCTTTTGCTAAAGTATTTTCATAGCAATTTGGACCACATAGTAGTCGTCGCTTTTTATCTTTTGACATGCCCATATCAGCGTAGGCGATTTTCGGTGATCTTATCTGCGATTGGTGCAACCTTGAAATTACCTCGTATGTGTTCATTATGGATTCTGTCCAGCCTAGTTACACCTCCCGCCCACCTGAGCATCTTCATTTAGTTAGTATGTGCTTTTTGTTTATGTGTCTTCTTCGTTGTCCAGCATTCGGTATCCATTGTATAATATTTTTAATAATTGTGTAAAAATTGTAATGTGTCCAATAAAGATGACTACATATTTTCGCCAGGAAAACTTAACAGTGGTATTCGGTATCTGAAATCCTTCACTCCAGGGAAATTGTTTACATACTCTAAATCAGAAATTTTATTAAAAATATGTTTTTGGATATTACGGTTTTTTTCGTAAAATGATTCTACTTGAAAAAGTGACTTAAATTCCAGAGTGAGATGAAGACAACCTTGCTACAGACCCGCATGTGACATAAAAGCAAATTTGGACGTCTTTGAACATTGGTATGACTTGATAGACAGAAACCAAGTTTCTTATTGGAAATCGTATAATTTGACAAAAGAACAAGAGTCGGCTCTTGTGAATTGGTATCAGTTCACTAGAAATTGAATCGCTTTAAAGGAATAATGTCGAATGTTTTATTAGCATTGTGTCATGTGATAAATCGTGGTTATAGCTACATACTCATATAACCCCAACATAGTTACTGTATTATTAGTTGCTTCGCGTGAATGCAAAAGTGAATATATATCATGTACCTCGAAAAAACACAGTTTTTTTATACTCTTGATCATGTTTTTATGCCCCCCCCCTCCCCTCCTCCATATTGCACATGATTGTACCTAAGTTTTAAAAACATTGTGAAAATTCGTATTTATTCAAAACTTGTTTTTGTTGTTTGATTGTTTCTACTCTTTATTGTGAAATTTTACAATGGGAGCGTTTATTGTCATTAGACAATCTCTTACAACCAACCTTAGTATGAAGTGTTTATATGTATGTGTGACTATAATATGCGTGTAGGTGTGTGTCTTGTTATTGTATTGGATAGACAGAATTGAAATGCAAATCCGTTAATTTTATCCCATCGGAAAATGGTGACTTGGCCGGTAATCGAATCCGGAACCTTACAACTTAGATCATGCGACCTAACCACTATGCCACCGGGCCTCACTTCCAACTTCAAATGTTTTTTCCCAGAAACAACTTATTTTTGTTCAACCCCCTTTGTTCATTAGGGGACGATACATCGTCGCGCATATTATAATATACATAATAATATAATCGCTACTCAATACTATCCCATATGAAACACAACTCGTAAATAAGTATAAAATCATATGACTAAAACGGTGAATTTGTGTGCAACGTTTCATGAGTTAAATTCTTGTTGGATAGATACACGTAAACTAGCAATGCTATCGCATAAAAGTCACGTTATTGAAATAAGGCCCGGTTGTGTTATTGAAAGATTATCATACACTAACCCACGTTAGAAGAATATTCTTAGCTTACTTGTTTAGCTGAATTACGATTACACGACATTTTTGATGCTATTCTTCGTTAGTTCGAAGTTTTCTCTATACTACAGCATTCAATAATTATCATAATGGGTATGATAAATTGAAGTTTTAGTGAATGTTTATTATTTTATTTTTATGCATAATTACGTTTTAGGCTACATGAATGATTTATATATTTTTTAAACATAAAATACCCTTCTTAAAAATTCTACATCTAGATCTCCTAAAAACTTCTGCACTTCGGCTTTTAGCGCGTCATCTTCTTCAAATTTTCGAACTCTCAGATGTAACTTTAGTATTGGAAATTGATAGAAATGTTTAGTAGTAAGGCCCGGTCAGTATGAAACTTGTTGTTTTTGTTGTAGTATTTATTTATAATAAGTTAATTTAAAAAACACATTTTAAAAAACAAGCTTTTATTAAAATACTCTATCCCGATCCAACCCTGGATGCAGCAGCTATGTCATAGTGGAACTTAGAATGGGCTATCATAATTAAATACTTTACAGAATTTCGTATTTGTGTTGTTGACTGTTGAGGAGTCACCTCGTTGGGATCCAACCCTGGGTGCAGCAGCCCTGTCGCGGTGAAACTTAAAACGGGCTATTATAATTGAATGCGTATTTCGCTTCTGTGCTGTTGACCGTTGATGATTCCTCTCGTCAGGAGCCAACCCTAGGTGCAGTAGCCGTGTCATGGTGAAATTTAAAACGGGTATCATAACTAAATGGGTATACAGAATGATGGGTCTGTGCTGTTGACCAAGGAAGAGTAGCTCGGTAGCCGATTCTGGGTGTAAAATGATGTCTCACCATAAAAATGCATTGTCATCGGAACTGAACCAACAAGTAAAATTTCCATTTCACAGGATAAGAGGAAATGGTTCTAATTCAGAGGTGACGAGATGAATTAGAACTCTCTTCCTGTTATATAGAATTCTAGCTAATGTCGCGCCGCTTTTTCTCGCCGATAGGTACACGCCTCCAACGGCGCTCGGCTGTCCCCTGAGATCAGAGGGCAATAGCATGTTATCCGTTCCTGGTCACAGCAGCGACTGTTTTTCGTACTCCTTCTCCGAGGAAGCTGTACGGCTCAGGAATACATTACCGAATAATGTCAGAACAGCACCCATTTTCGCCACATTCAAGGCCAGGCTCAAAGAGAATTTAATCCTAAAACAATAACATAGCCAATCCTCCTCCTCACCTTTCTTATCGCTTCCCTTTCCTTCCATCGTCTACTTTTTTTTTTTTTGGGTCTCCTGTTGTTATTACATTTTTTCTAGTTTTTTGCTTATTTATCATTTTAATGTTATTTGTATGTAACCAGTGCAATACTTGAGTTATTTTTAACTTAAGTTATAGGTTAACTGATAGATATTTCCGCAAGGCAATAAGCTAGCCATTACTAAAAATCTTCAGTAAAAATCTTAAGAAAGTTTCGTCTCGATAATTTTTCAAATTTATTGGTGCAGCATTTTGCAAAGTTCATGTGACAGTAATCGTTCTAGCTGTTGTGTCATATACATGTATTGTGTCATAGTAGCTACTAATCATTTTTTTTTTAAATAAACTCTAGTTAAGAATACAGATTTTAAAATTGTAAGAAACTGGCTATTTTGATGATGCATGCTCCCGGTTTCCATATCAGGCGGATAGCAGATACGTGGGGGATGGGGCGATGGGTGAAGAGGCAACGAGGAAACGAAGCTTACCCCCCCTTCCCCTTCCCCTCATCCCACAGATATTAAATTTTCTCGCTCAAATGGACGCAACAGACGTCAGCTGCTGTGAACGATGCGGGGCTTGGCGGCAATTGAAAAATCTGCAACAGTTTCCAACAGCTTAAATCGCCCTTGCATTACCAAGCCGCGTACACGCCCAGCTTCTCATAAAAAAGTTCCGGCTTCATTAGGATTCTGCAATTACGAACGTCGTTATGGGTATAAATCAGTAATTAAGGTCATTTTAAATGACATGTCAAACATAATAATTCCCTAGGTCCAAACTATTCAACGATCGTTATTATAATAATCAGAACGTTAACCCCTCACATACATTCTTAACGTGGCCATTCTGTATAAATGAAATGTATGGGTTTTACATTTTATATGGTGGTCAACATGTTGGATCATAAGTGATATAATATTGTCAGTATTGGATTTCAACACGCAAATGTGCATGAGTCTCGGGTTGGAACTGGACGTCTTTTATAGGCACGTGTTTATGTCATTTGATGTAGAGAAAACAGACTCAGTTACATTACATTACATTACATTTTCGTCGTGTCCAATTGACGGCTAAAGACCGCTCTTGGACGTGTCAAAATAATTGGGTTATGTAGTAAGTTTCGCTACTACTCTTTACTGAACATACATAGTTAGTCAAGAATTAACTACTAGATTGTCAAACTATAAATATAAATAATCAAAATAGAAGCTTAATATTTGAAGTAGTTAGTGATTCGAAAAGATACGTAGTAAAATTATTTATCGTAATATTCAAATTGTCAGTAAAATGTTAAATAATCAAATTAAATCTACGTTATGCATTTTAAACTAAAAGTACAGATATAAGACCATATAAAATAATCAGACAATAAGGCTCTACTTTTTTAAGTAATTTAAATGGGCACAATATTTGAAAAATCGTGGCCCTCGTTACACGGAAAGTAAACAAAGACCTTTCTAATTCATCAAACTGGTCCCGTAGACACGGCCTTCTCTTCTCAGTCCCGTTGAATCGTAATACCTGATGTTTGGTTCCAAACGAAATCTGGATGAATTCAACTCGCCTAAACTTTCTTGAACCGCTATCTTCCCTTTGACACTTATACACAGAAAACCCAATTTTTTTATTTATTTCAAACCAGTTGATAGGAGTTCCTACACTTGGTTAAGTCAAAAGTAATAAAAATAACAAGTATAATATTTAAATAAATACCTATTAAGGTATAAGATATGAACGTCGGTATTGCAAGGTATGAACGTTGAACATCCAAGCGCAGATTTTCTAGGTTATATATATAGAGGAAACAACATTTTCCAATATTTTCAATCAAAATTCTTAAGTAATTTCGTAAAATTTTCTATCTAATTTTCTATATAATCCTAAGTACTAAATAATCAAATAAATATTGGATAATTTCACAAATTATCATACGGGAAGATATTTTAAAGAAGAAACACAATTACAAACGTGTGTTTAGGCCTTAATCTCTCTACCGAATTAGATAATTCAGTAGAGAATAGATAATCTCAGTACTCTTATATTCAATATCCTTGTTTTGTCCCTCCTCGATTACGGTGACTACTTAAACGGACTATTTAACCTAACGCATCATTCCGACTGCAACATTCTGTTTTTTTATAGGGACGGATTTTCACGTGTTTCAATACTAGCGTTCATACGAGCATCCTGTTAGCATTCGCTATTCGGTTTTGTCACTACACGCTGGATCCCGATCCCGACGTCGTACAAAAAGCATTGAATATGGAAAAGTGGTATGAAATGGACACGTATTAAAAGGGTTAATTCAAATTATTGCTCAAATCATTTGTTGGTTTTAATTTTTACTGTCAAAACAAAAATATATCTTTCATGGCACCACTCCCCTTCGCAAACATTTTGGTTTAGCTTAACCTAAGAAATACTAAGTAATAATAATACATAAAAATGTGTTTTCGATTACGTTATTGATATCACAATTTTTTCTCAGGGGTGATGCTTTTTGTGAAATTTGTATCCTGTTTATTAAATCTTTCTTCACTATTTCTAAAAGATGTCAAATTGGACTGGATGTTCCTAAAGTAATTGAAAAAAATAGACTAATATTTTCACATAAAACTCATGAGATTTCGAAAGATATCGACTTTAGAACGTCTTTAACGAGTGGGTGTAGCCAAAATATCAATAATAAAGCGATAATATTAATAAAATATCACAAAAGCGTTCACGTCCATCCCGTCTGAATTTTTATAAATGTCTGCGCGCTCTAGCCCGTGAGAAACGGGATAGAAACTATTGAGTGTGAACACGGTAGTCGGTTTTGCACGAACCAGTAAAAAGCATTTCCTGCAGAAGTGGGCGGCAGTGGGAACGGGCCGTAAGTTGGATCAAAACGTGTCCAGCAACATCAAAATGCATGCGCTAGATTTATATCCAAATTCCACAACCCACCCAGTCATTCAAATTCAAATTCAAAATTCATTAATAAATCTATAAATTTACACATGCCTATTACACAATTTACACATTATGTCTCTCCTTCTTAGAAAGGAGACACATGATAGAGAATTTATTTGGGCAAGTTCTTCATCCTGAACATGTCGAACAACAGGCAATTACACATCTCCAATAAAGGTTTCGTTAAAATATGGCAAATACTGTATATTTTGACCATTAAAAATCAAAATTAAAATATAAACGAACATACATACATATACTACGAGTAATTAAGCGAAATAAACACCTGCATTAGCTACCGCGTAAGCCATTATAGGATCTATCGATTGCGTTTCCATGAAGATTGAGAGAACGGCTTCCGCTCGTAAATTGGAAAACTTTAGAAAGGATTTATAACCGACAACAAACAGAGTTACGACCAAATTGAATGCATTTACTGCATCTTAACGGGCGCAGTAAAAACTCCTTAACGACCGACGTCGTTAGACACATTTTATAAGCCTCAGTTGCAAACATATAATTTAAAAATGTGGCACACTCGCAGTAACTCTCTTGATCGCTCAGTGCTGGACTTTGAGCTTTTTCGGGTTCCCTCTGACCCAGCCTTTCTTCTGATTCCGACCTTGTTTTATTTTTATATATGACGACATTCTTGTATAATTTTGGTTTTCAAATTTAAATGGTGATTAAATTTTTGTTATTGTTGTCCGGTTATTGTTATTTAAGCCAATATCGTAGCTAATCTATCTGAAGTTGAGGTAGAGTCTAATATTCGATTTCCGATAACACACCATGGACACCATAGCTTCACGCATTAGCGAGATAAAATTCTTACAATATATTTTTATTTTTATTAATTTTAAATAACATGATTTACAGAAGAATGGCTATGATATTCGGTATACTGTACAATAAAACGTGCAGGAAAAACAATTTGAACTCATAGCCGTTGGATTATCGCATACCTAACTGAGCAAAAACGCCCGTGTCTAGGGATGCTGATATTTAAGTTAGCATATTGCGAGCTGACAGGTATGACGTTCGGTTATATAATTATTATTGGAATAAAGTTCAAAACATTCATTTTTGCATAATACAACACAAACACACAGAGTTAAACCAACATACTAAAAAAAATAGTAGTGAGAATTATTATTAAACCCAACACCAATATATAGTTATACATAAATACAATAAAATAAATATACATACTAATATAACATACTTATATACACAAAAAGTACACAAATAAATTACATTATAATACTTCTATTTTTAAACCTCCCATATAGTACCTACGTCTATTATATTTATAAATTAAAAATTAATTAATTTGCTTTTTATTTACTAATTTTACCTAATCAAAAATTCTGTTAAATTCCGTTTTGTCAAAGAGTGGTCCTTTAACAATCAATCACTTTTTTATTGCTTTTTCAAATGCTACCATGTTAAACTAAATTAGATGCGTTGCCTCCGTCGCTAATCTTCTTTGGCGCTCTCTTTACTCTGTAGATCGCTCGGTGCTGACCATTAGAGATTGTTTTGTATTACTTTTAAGGCGCGCTTTCTTCTGATTGTTGTGTACTTTGATTCAGTTTATATTTTGGTTTCATGTATGCCAAAAGTCTTGATTATTTTAAACATTTAAATATGTAAAAAATATCGGTTATTATTGTTAAAACCAATAACTCTTCAGATTCAGATAGAATCTAGTAATAGCTTTCCAACGACACCTCGAACGGTATTCTAGCTTCTCGTGTTCGCGAGATATACTACGAATCTCTATTTTTCGCGCGCGACACCCAGATATTCTGTCGTATTACCGAGGCAGCGCCGGGACATAAACGAATACGCAGCACACCTGCGAAGTGACATCAATTTGACGGCATTCCTGCGTAAAAAGTCTAAATTCGCAGTAAATGACGTCAATATGACGGCAAAAAGAGACGCAGTCTTACTTCTTGCTTCAGGAATATCCCCCATTGCGTTAGCTGCCACAAAAATCTTATTAGATAATGTCTTAAACGTATAAACTACCTGGATTAAGTTGGTTGATGGATATCGGTGTTTACTCACCGAGTTATCCCTTTATGAAATTCGGGATATTTTCTTTGCATTGGAAATTTCGAACTGGCTAATAAACCGATTTAGTAACACACTGGCGATTTTTTCGTATTCCAAGACCTTGATACTCTATTCCTTCTGTTATTTTAAATTTTGGAAATAAAATGATAACTTTTAAAAATAAAAAAAAAAACAGTTTTTCCAGCAGTTTTTTTAAATAAAAATAATTTCCGACCTAAATATAATACATATTTTAACTTCTGCAATTCTTGGGGAGTAACTTTTCGCCTTGTCCTAAGCCGATATGAAATTCAACAAGTCTAACTCACTATAATTTTGGAGTAAAATTACGAAACGTGCTTACTTGTATACAACCAATGAATGAAATTAACGAAAACATACACAATATTGCACAATACAGGTGAGTTTTTTATTAGTGACATATTTGCAGTTGGTGAATCAGTACGAACAAATAAGCAACTTTTGTATAAAAAAAATAAAAATTAAAAGAAAACTTTTTTTTAATGGAAAATTTTAAAAACTTGACTGTTATATAAAAGTTTGACATGCGTTGAGTGCGCTGCGCCATCTATCAATAGGTAAATAATAATATCTCGAATAAACAATATTCGCAATACTTTACCTACCGCTAGATGAGACAATGCGCTCGACTTTTTAAACTGTTTTTCAAAACATTGAACTTCAAATTTTCAAAAACATTCTTTTTTTTTAATATTCTCATTTTTTAAAGTTACTTGTTAGCTCGTATTGATTTACCCATTTCATGGATCTCACTAATTAAAAACTCATCAGTATATTTAAAAAAAAGCATAGATTACAACACATTCTCTTCTCCGTCGTTCCCTCATTACTGAGGATCGTGGTCACTAGACAACAGTTTGCCTACGAGGCTCCCCCACTTCGACCTGTCTTCTGCATGGCGGGTCGCAGATTGTGTTGACCCTTTTGTAACTTCTTTGATGAGGTCGTTCCATCTGGCCGGTGATCTGCCTCTGCTTCTTCTTCCCTCCACTTGACCCCCGGAAAGCATTTTCTCTAGATTCTCTGGGTTTCTCCTGGCAACATGACCGAAGAACTGCAGGACCCTTCTCATGCATATGGTGGAGAGCCTCACTTGGATGCCGAGTTCTTCCAGGACAGATTTGTTGGTGCGGCGTACTGTCCATGGGATTCCTAGCATTTTACGCCAACACCACATCTCCAGTGCATCGATTTTGGTGCGTATACGAGCCTTCAGGGTCCATGTCTCCGATGCATAGATAAGGATCGAGAAAACCAGAGCTCGAACCAGCCTGACCTTAGTCCGCTTACTTATACCCCGATTCTTCCACAGCCTTTCTAGCTTGCTCATGGCCGATCTTGCCATCTGGCTTCTGCGTGAGACCTCCTTTTCGCAGTTTCCGTCGTTGCATATCATGGAGCCCAAATAAACAAAGTCTTCCACAGCTTGAAGGTCACTTAGCGCGTTGGTGCGTTGCATGGTTCCAGCCCGGTCCACAAACATGAGTTTGGTCTTGCTGCGGTTCATGTGCAGTCCATACTCCTTGCTTTCCTTCTCCACCCTGCGTAATAGAGTCGCCAACTCATTTTCATCGGCACCTATGATGGTCGTGTCGTCGGCGAATCTTAAATTATTGATTCTTAAATTATTGATATTATATATTGACAACACATATTATATATTACAAAAAAAAAGATTTAAAAATGATATCCTTCGATATTTGACAAATTGGTAATCTCAATTCTATTAACATAGTTTTTACCTTATTACAAGATATATAATTCTGAGATATATATTTTTTAAATATCGCAATACTTAATTTATTTGGCAGCGACTACGTTGCAAAGTAGCAAAGTATCAGTTTCTGCAATTATTCATCATGTTCGTGACACAGTGGTCATTTTTGAGCTTCCATTGTGACCAGATACTAGGGAAATATTTATTAATTTATGTATCGTCTTTCAATTGTCCGTAGACGTGTAGTGAGTCCGATTGCTTTTCTTCGAGAACTAAATTGGAAATTAGTTCTTGCGAACGAGTCAGAGCAATACGTTAGAGCCACAGTAAATATATTTATATACTGTGTTAGAGCGGAGTGTGAAATGAACGATTGTCGATTTTCCCGCACCGATCCTACCTGTCGAAATTATAGCCAGTCGAATAAGTTTGAACAGTATTCGTGCGAGTTTAGATTTAGCTGCTTTACCATCAAACCTACCTGTCGAAATTATAGCTATCCGAATAAGTTGGAACACATGTCGTGCGATCTCAAGATTTAGCTAATTTATTTTCGGTGGGTTGTTCTAATGCAGAATAGTGACAACCTTTTATTTTACATCTCGCTCTAACGTATTGCCCTGTCGCGTTCACACGACTAATATCTGATTTTAGTTCATGAATAAACGCAATCGACCCTACTCTATCTATTGACATATTAGATGTGATATAAATATTAGCCATAACGTACTAACTTTAAGATCGTTTAGAAGTACATCTCGTTTATATTTTGACATTGGAAAATCCGTTAGTTACATTCCGAAACTATATTCATCGTAAAAATATTGAAGTATTAAGACAGAACAAAATCGACAGATACAACTTATAATGAAAATACCTATCGAACGTTACAGACGTTTTGACGAAAACATCTATATATATATATATATATATATATATATATATATATATATATATATATATATATATATATATATGTATATATATATATATATATATATATATATATATATATATATATATATATATATATATATATATATATATATATATATATATATATATATATATATATATATATATATATATATATATATATATATATATATATATATATATATATATATATATATATATATATATATATATATATATATATATATATATATATATATATATAAAAGGGTGTTGGTATATCTGTCTATTGATAATAGACTCCGAAACCGTTTAACTAATCACTATGAATGTTGATACATGTATGTATTACTACATGGAGAAGGTTTTTATGATATCCGCTTTGTTTTAACTTACCACTAGATAGCGCTGAAGCACATCAACTTCTATACCGCTCAATCGATCGCCATTACAATAGATATACATAGACATTTGAGCACGCATAATATTTTCACGGTATTAACTGTATTGTAAATCGCCACCAAATGGCGCTTCAGCCAACATCTATACCGTTCAACCAATCACCTTGAAAATTGGTAAACATGGGTATTTGAGCTAGGATAATATTTTCGCACGTCGGGCAAAGGACGCCTTGGTCCGCGACAGATTCACTCCGTTTCACCGCTTCGTAAGGGAGAGGACCGCGCAAGCGACCTCGAACTCGGAACCAATCGAGAGACCGGAGAAATCTGGTCACAATTGGAAGTGAGGGCGCAAGTATCTCGAGCCCGCCGGGTTTATTCCTGGCTCACTCGCGGTAAGGCGTTGGACTCTCACGGGTTGTGACGTAGCTGGACGTAGAATGTAATGTCCAAAGTCTTCTACTTTCACTGCAGGGCGACAGAACGACTAATCGTTAAAACGTCCTGTGGTGACGGGCTCGCCCGTTGTAGTTGACACCGCAAGATGTTGTAACTTTGGGAGCTAACGGGCCCATGATGAGGTGGCCACGATGACCCATGTGTTCAGGGTCGGTCACACTCACGGGTCAACACCCATCCGACGGCCTCCACGCACGGGGTGCGAACCTGGGTAGGACACTGGGTCAACCAGTCTCCCCTGGGAATCAAACCTCTGGCGCTCCTGGACGGTCTGCGCACCGAGCGGTGCAAGCCAATCGATTGTGCTCTCCGACTAACAGTCGGGGGAGTCTGGGAACTGTACTGTTTCCTATAGAGCGGGGGTGTTTGCCTACCTTACGGCGACTGCTCTTGAAATGACCATTGGCCATCCGATCCTGGGTGAACAGCCGGGCAAAGGACGCCGTGGTCCGCGATAGATTCGGTATACACCGTTTCACCGCTTCGTAAGGGAGAGGACCGCGCAAGCGACCTCGAACTCGGAACCAATCGAGAGACCGGAGAAAACTGGTCACAATTGGTAGTAAGGGCGCGAGTGTCGCCTGCCAGGTAACATTACTGGCTATCTCGCGGTAAGGCATTGGTCTCGGGTTGGCATTGGTCTCGGGTTGTGGGTAGCTAGATTGTGGACTGTTTTGTCCCAAGTCTTCTACGCTCACTCCAGGGAGATAGAACGACTAATCGTTAAAACTTCCTGTGGTGACGGGCTCGCCCGCTGTAGTCGACAACCCAAGTTGTTGTAACTTAACGGTGATGAAGGGTTACGTGCAGCTTGGGCCACCAGGTCCATTTTGTTCTCGGATCGGCTCAACTCATGATTCAGCTCCTATTCAGAAGCCTCCTCGAGTGGAAGGCTATCCCGGGTAAGACTCCCGTGTCTTAGGCCTCAGAGTTGGTGGACTGGTTTCTCCCGGCGGGATTGCATCCCGGCGCCACTGAACGGTTTGCGCACCGGTCGGCGAAGTCAATCGGTTGTGCATTCTGACTAATTGCTGAAGGGGTCTGGAGACTATGGAAATACACTGTTTCTTAAGCAGCGGGGGTGGATGTTTCACCTGATGTCATGCCACTCTTGAAATGATCTTGGGTCACTCGATCCTGTGTGGCATTACGAGCAAAGAACGCCCAGATCCGCGATAAATTCAAACTGAATTACCGCTGTAATAACAGGTAGAGGTTGCGTAAGTGACTTCGGACCTGTAACCAGTCGGGAGGACGGAGGTATCCTGAAGGTAAATTCCAGACGGAGATATCCTGCCAAAACTGGTAGTTAGGGGGTGAGGCTGTTTACCTTCCCGGTGCCTCGCCGTAAGGCGTTGGACTCTAACGGGTTGCTGGTGAACTAGACGGTAGATTGTCTTGTCCCTAAGTCGTCTACGCTCATCCCATGGTTGAAAGAATGATCTATATCGTTATACCAGCCTGGGGTGACGGGTTCACCCGCTGTATTCGACACCGCCATCCTGTTGTAACTTACCACTAGGTTACGCTGCAGCAGGTTAACTTATATACCGTTCAACCAATCGCCATGAAAAAATCCTAAATTTGAAAGTTAACTTAGGCGATTAACTTAGGCTATTTGGGGGGTGAGCGAGGATGAGGGAAGGAGGACTGGGAGGGGGAAGGAAACACGGATACCCGAGCATCGCCTGGTAACATTCCATTACTAGATATACAAAATTCCTCTTTCATCACCCCCACCTTAAATAAGTAAGCACTTGAAAGGCATAATTTTGGGCGTTTTACTCAGACTGTCTAAGTTTATTTTCGTCTCCGTGTGTGTGTGTGTGTGTAGGATACTGCTGTAACAGAAGCTCTCAGTTGGTAGGTATTTCACCGCCCCGAGGAGCAAAGCGTATTTTTGAAGCACATGTCATAAAATTATACAGGCGCTGAAACTGCTGTGTTTGTGTTTGCTTTGGTGCTAGCGGCTGCCGGCGCCCGTGGATAAGGTGAAAACAGAACAAGAACATTCTCGTAAAGAACGCTAAGGGAATTCAAGTTTTACGTTTGTAGACTTCAGAGCAAGAGGGTGATAGCACCGCACGTAGGGAGGACAGGGCTCTTGATCTCATTAATCTAATTTAGATTTAAATTAATTCATTATCCACAGAAAATTACAAAACTGAAATCCTAACTGAAATCAAATTACAAAAAAAACGGTAACTTCAAAACTTTCGCGGCAAATAGTCAAGGACTGATTTCGTCGGAATATTAATTTCATAAGTAAAATCCATCAACCAGCGAACAAACACGGTTGGGTTAGGTTGCAACTGCCTCTGCCAGCGCGTTTTGTTTCTCGGTTAAGGGCGGGGTTGAGCCAAATACTTACACACAGCGTTAATATTTAAATAAAATGTATGGTGGAATTTCAATATTATTAATGTGGCTTGTGTCCAACAAGGCATCTGTGTACCAAATTTCAAGTCTCTAAGTCCAATATTTCAAGATTGAAATATAACTAGTGCGCCTCCTGGAGGACGATTCCGATTGCAACCACAATCTGTTTAACTCTTGCCATAACCAAATGATGCCTGTTTAATAATTTTTATTTGTCTTGCAGTGTGTCTTACCCAAGGCCCTACGACGCGCATACGTCGATCTCCAAGCAGCGACCCCACCAAGAGAGCGACGCAGCAGCCAGACGATACGCCACGCGCTACGCGCCAGGAGGAGAATACCTCGTCAATCATGTTAACCCTGTTACGGACAGGCGACATTTTTCACGGCTGAATTCTTTCCCCTATTTTCACTTCCTGACTTTTCTTAACTCCAATCCTGATATGAGTAAGCGTCATATACTGCAGTCAAAGAAATCTTATGCACTTTTTGGGTTCAAAAAAAATAGTTTGTCAAAAATAAAACATTTTCTCTCGTTTAGGAGATATTTTCTTTTTTATTATTTTCAAAATATCATGATTTGCATCAACCCTTGTAAACAGGGCAATTTTCATTACCACCTTATACTTATTTTTGTGTTACTTATACTTATTTTTGTGTTACCAATATTAATTATATTAGCGGCTACGCATCGTAGCAAGTAGGAGTTAGTGTACAACACCTCGTAGCATTATATTTTTAACATTGTTTGCTTATGTAGATCACCGGGGACGGTGATTAGGTCTCTATCCGGCAATGTTAGGGACTAGTTTTATTGTAAACAAGCTTTAATTTAAATAGTCTAAATAATTAAATCAATTAAATTTGTCCATCGCGCAATAGACGCGACACATCGAACGGATACGTCTCACCGTATATAGGCGACAACTCGCGCACGTCCCTAGTTAGTTTTAAATTATAAGGTAGAATATTTTTATATAGAAGAAGAGAAATCTTCCTTTTTTTTTTGGCTGGCAACCACCGAAGAAGACGGTCGACAAGAAACCGGCCACTCCGCCGTTGGCGGGAGCGGCCCGGCTACCGCCAAATTAATTATTCATTTTGTGCTATCAGTCGTCAGCCGACAACCTAACAGTCTAGAACTAAATTTTGTGAATTTTAAAATCTATAACTAAACTCAGTTCAGCATCCGGGCAGGACCTCATCGGATTTCCGAACCTTTATACAGGCAAGTCTTCTATCTGTAACCATTAGCTTCCCCTCATAAAATCAGATTTCAAAAATAATAAATTTAAATTAATAAGATTGTTTTTAAAGCCAAGTCCCCTGTAAATTACCGTTGCCATATCTTCGTTGGCGAATAATTAGAGTCATATAAAATCAAAATTCATTAAATTGAGTACGTCGAAATAGAGGTAGGTAGTGCGTAGGGTCAACCATAATTCCCGGTGTCTAAGCATCGCCTTCCGTCTTCTCGCCTCAATTAATTTCTCTAGTACCATTTAAAGGTCGATTGCGAAATAATAACTTAAATTTAAATCGTATCCGGGGAGCAGGTGGTAAAAATCCAGAAGCAACCTCCCAATAACTCCCGCGGGTAACAGTGTATTCCTCCTGTATTCCAGAACCCGAAGAACTACAGTACCTGTCCAAAATCCCACTTCGCCGAATTTAGTACTGAAAAATTGAAAGGCCGTAACGTTCAATTTCCATGAATTTAATCTTAGAATATTGCTAAATTTATACTACTCGGATTCGCCATATGCTATGGCTTAGCTTCTTTCTTATAATTAAATAAAATATATTTTCCTGTCAAAATAAACCTTTCATTGTGGTTAATAATCATTATTGAACGAATTGAAGAGATTAAGACGGTAGCTAAAAATAGCGCCGGGTCAGAGCGGGCTACAGTCTCGTAGGTACCCGACTAGCACAGGACAGGGTAATGTTTCAGGGCAAGGAATAAATAAAAAGAATAATATTATAAAAGAAACTTTAAAAATATATATTTTAATTTTATCATTTAGCGGAGAAACGAACCGCAGTACATTAATAATTATTGCAGCATCTGCTGGTTTAAAGCGTACCTAATTCAAAATAGCATTTCTCGTTTTTAAATATAATTATCTAGTAATCATTTCCAATAACTTCATTAGACGATTTAGCCATTGATTTGTGGTAAGGCCGCGGACGGTCAGCGAGGGCGAGCGCTCCAAGCGGGCGCGATCTACGCGCGCCGGCGCAGTACCTCGTCAGTACACCGATAGAGGGCGCGGTGAATAAATCATAATATTCGCTCTCGCCGCCGCCGCGCAGTAAAATTGATATCGCTTCTTCTTCTTCCGTTAGTTCTCTCAAACTTATATCGAAATCCCTTCGTCTCATAACAAATCTGGCGTCCACCGCGGGCCAATTTTTTTAAAATAAACTACAGTATTTTCCCACCGCGACCCGCCCATATCATCTTTTATATCATTTTTTTAACAAACTCATATTAAAATAATAACAAATTTGGGCCCAACTGGGGCCGTTAAATATTTTTTTTTTAATTTATATAGATTTTTTTTTCAAGATTCATTTTTTTTTTATTTACCGTTATCATTACATTATATACAATTTTATGTTTTATTGTTTTCTCTCATATATCGTCCGACATATAGGACACCATAAAATTTCCCACCCAACCCGCCCAAAAATTTTTCTTTTTATTATTTTTATTTTTTCTTTTATTGTTTTCTCTACACAACGTACCTACTGCCAATTTATTTTACAGGTTGTTACAAACTAACACAATATTTTTTTTCAAGCTTTATAAAGTGCTTTACATTTTCAATTTTTAAAATAATATACTACATGTACAATAGCCTTTCAGCCATAAGCGTAAGTAATAACCGAGGTATCTTGGGGATTTGACTTCGGAATCAGCAACGATTGCGTGAGATTTTGCTTCTGCGACGACACGTTGGACACATATCTAGTTATACAGTTACAACAAACGAACCTTAAGATATTTATGCAGAAAAATATCCGCAATCAATACTATTATTCACACTTATAATAAATACTTAGCAAACATTCACAACCCTACAGGGTGTTACAATTTTTTTTAATTTATTTTTTCATTTTTATTTTATTTTTTTTTGTTTTCATTTAACTTCATCAATTTTTTTTTCATTTCCTTTCCCATTTGCCTTGTTGCATATGGGACTTTAACTTAATAAACTCATAATACACTCTAATCAATACACACTAATCCACATCAACACACTAGGATCAACATTTTCACTTGTTCTACAAATCTCCAAAAAAAAAATAATAGTAATAAAAGCAAAGCGTAAACTTCCACAACTTTTACGATTTTGGAGTGAGCATCATGGCACCCAAGAAAACAAGGGCCGCTGCAAGAGCTCGTCAGCAATCACCAAGCAGGCTCATCGAGGAAAATACCACTCACCAAATTCCAGAGCAGACGGAAAAACAGACATCGGAAAAACCTAAGGCAGGAAGCAAGTCCGACACCGAAGACTCGATCCCGCACAAGAAACCGACCACCAGCTCAAGGATCATCGAATATTCGGACAATGAAAGCGAAGAGGAGGCATATACGAGGAAAATACGCAGGGAAACGCAGGATACGGCGACAACTTCAGATATTTTTCAATCTTCGGCCGCGGGAAAACATAGAACGTCCCCAAGCATCTACAAGTGGAATTTAAGATACGACGGATCTACTCCAATCTTGGAATTTATCGACAAAATAGAGGATAAAGTACAAGCAAGGGGGGTCACAGAGAGCGAATTTATCCAAGGATTCACCGACCTGATGGAAGGTCCACCTCTACTTTGGTTCCGAAGCATCAGAAAATACGTGAAAAACGTGGAAAACTCTAAGAGAAGCACTAATAAGTAAATACGAACAGCTTAATTACCAAACACGGTTGGAAAATCAGATGAGGATTACCAAACAACTCACTGGGGAAACCATGCACGACTACGTTACACGGATCGATACAATGAACAGGAGATTATCACCAAGATTACGGGACGACACCCTACTAGAAATAGTAAAATTAAACGTTCTACCGCTGTACCACACTCTCCTGGGAACTTCTAGACTGGACGATATTGGAACTTTGCTGGATTTAGCGAAAAACTTCGAGCAGTACGCGCTAGCCCCAACCCCAACGGTAGCGAGCAGCATCCAGAACAGGACCACAATAGCCGCCATGGAAGAGCAACCCACGTACACCGGCAGTCACGAAGAGGAAATAGCAGCCTTTACACAGAACAACAAATTTCATCCGCGCCATGATAAACCACCGCCATTTGTCAGAAGATCCGGCTACGGAAACTCGACACCGTACGAACAACGCCCGCAAGAATACCAAAAACCTCAACAAACACAATTTTCCCAGCAAAAATACTGTAGGAAGTGCGAAACACGAGGGCACTATTACAAGGAGTGCCGGAAATATCCAAAACCAATGTGTTTCAACTGCAAATTACAGGACACATATACCAGTTCTTGCGCAAGATGTAACGGAGTACCGCCAGGATACCACCAATCCCAACCCAAAAAACGGGAGAAACCACGGATACAGGCAATAGACAGGGCTATAGCCGTGGAAAACTTCACACTGTCACCAGAACCAAAATTCTACGATACTCGCCCGCATGCAAAAATAATCATATTAGGGAAAACGTACAATGCACTCGTGGACACCGGATGCGCAGTCTGCATTCTAGGCAGGAAAATGCACGAACGCTACATACAGCTCGGAAAAACTATAAAAAACGCAGAGAGCCGCATATCAACAGCGGACGGAACACAACAGGATATACTTGGATACATGACATTGCCAGTGCAATACAAAGGGAAAAGCGAGAAAATTAATTTCCTAATCTGCCCCACAATAAAAAAAGACGTAATCCTGGGGGATCGACTTCATCAAACAGTTCGACGTAAAAATTTCAATCGACACGAACCACGACATACAATTGGCACAACTAAACCACACCGCGAGCCAGTAAATCAGGAATGTAGACGACCTTACTCCGCAGCAATTACGACGATTACAGCACGTTAAAAAATTATATGAGGACATCTCCTTCGAGAAAAAAGGTCTCGGAAAGACGCACTTATTGGAGCATAAGATCGTAACCACGGGCGATCCAATTCGTCAGAAACCATATCAATTATCGCCAGCGAAAGACAAGCTGATTAAAGACGAAATTGACGACATGCTAAGATTAGGAGTGATTACTCCCATAAAATCTCCATGGTGCAATCCAATCCTAGTAGTGACCAAGAAGGATGGCAGCCCAAGGGTCTGCCTTGACTCCAGAAAATTAAATGAAGTGACTACAAAAAACCGATACCCCATGGTGTCCTCGCAGAGAATCCTCGACAATCTAGGAAATGCTCGATATTTAACTTCAATTGACTTATCGAAGGCATTTTGGCAGATCCCGATGGAAGAATCCTCCATATACAAGACCGCATTTGCAATACCTGGAAAAGGTATGTTCGCCTTTTTGCGAATGCCCTTCGGACTCTGCAACGCGTCGTCAGACCTAAGCACCCTCATGGACCAAATATTCGGCCCCGAATACGGAAACAAGGTATTCGTGTATGCGGACGACCTCATCATCGCCTCAACAACCTATGACGAACACATCGACACCTTATTACGTGTGAGGGAGAGCCTAAAAGAAGCGGGATTGACAATCAACCTTAAAAAATGTGAGTTCTGCAGGCCCGAATTACTGTACCTCGGCTACGTTGTGGACAGGCAAGGTTTGAGAACGGACCAAGGGAAAGTAGCTTGCATAACGAATTTCCCAAGGCCGGATCGCGTAAAGCACGTAAGAAGTTTCCTCGGATTGAGCGGATACTATCGTAGATTCATAAAAGACTACTCGAAAATCGCCGCTCCACTCTGCAAATTAACAGGGGGCAAAAAAGGTGTAAAATCGAACTTTGTATGGACAGAGGAGGCGGAAAAATCTTTCATAGCATTGAAATACGCGCTGACAACTACTCCGATCTTGAAGTGTCCGGACTTCAGTAAATAATTTACAATAAGCTGCGACGCTAGCGACACCGCGATAGGAGCGGCGCTGACTCAGTACTCTGAGGAGGAGAAAATGGACCTCCCCTTATCCTACTTTTCACAGAGTCTTACCCCAGCGGAAACCAATTACTCGACTACCGAAAGAGAATTACTCGCCGTCTTGAGAGCAGTTTTACACTACAGGACGTACGTAGAAGGCACCCGTGTCAAGGTAATAACGGACCATAGTAGCCTGAAATGGCTTACGAAACTGGAGGGCCCTTCAGGAAGATTGGCACGCTGGAGTACTCTATTATCCCAGTTCGACATGGAAATCATCCATCGAAAAGGAAGCCTGAACATCGTCGCAGACGCGCTTTCTACAATACCTTGTATGGCCTTGTCAGCAGATTTCCGCGGAGAAGATTGGTACACTCGCATATACAACACGGTACAAAACGACCCCTACGCATATCCGGAGTACAAAATTGAAAACGAAAAATTATACAGATATCACGCCCCAAAGAGAGGCGAAAAACTCCTGAACCCGTAGAAAATCGTGCCAAAATTCGCAGACAGGCAAACAGCGATAAAAGATATTCACGAAAGAGAATTCGCGGTCCACTTCGGCATATTTAAAACATTAAAAAAATTACAATCGTATTTCTATTGGCCCGGCATGCAGAAGGAGGTAAAAGCCTACGTGAAAAGATGCGACACATGCAAAGCCTACAAAATAAGAACGGGACCAGCCCAGGGATTCATGGCCACTCCAAAATCCGTAAAAACTCCAATGCAGACTATAAGTATCGACCTAATAGGGCCTATTACGAAATCACTGTCGGGATTCACATAGGTATATATTATCCGTGGTAGATGTATTTACTAAGTACTGTTGGTTATTTTCCCTGAGAAAAGCCACCTCCGCGAACATAACAAAACACCTCGAGAATACCATTTTCCTAGCATTCGGCACCCCAGCGGTCATAACACTAGATAACGCAACTTATTTTCGATCTAAGGCCTTTAAGGCGCTAGCAGGCAAATATAAATTCCCAGATTGTTTTACGGCTGCGTCTACGCCCCGCAGTCAAACATGGTCGAAAGATATAATCAGACAATTGAGACATCTCTGTCGATTTTATCAGGCAAAGACCAGAGAAAATGGAATAAACACCTCTTATTAATTCAAAACGCACTTAATAGCCACATAAACTTAGCGACAGGCTTCTCCCCAGCCTACTTAATGTTTGGGCGGGAACCTATTGTTGATGGACGTTATCACAAAATGTTAAGCTACGTGCCAGACAAAAACACCAAAATAATACTCGATACCCCACACGAATTCGCAAAGGGATTAGAGTCATTAGCGGACGCCTATGACATAGTGCAGGAAAGAATGTTAGAGTCGTTCAGAAATAGTTCTTCGAGATACAACCTTAGAAGGAAGCACGTCGAATTTAAAACAGGAGATTGGGTCTGGGCCAAAAACCATACATTGTCAAGAAAGGCAGATTTTTTTTGTAGCAAACTCAGCCCTAGGTACATAAAGTGCAAAGTCATTGCGAAAAAATCCCCAGTCGCCTACGAGTTAGCCGACGAGAACGGAAAACCGCGGGGTCTTTTTCATATTAAGGACATTGCGAGTAACTAATACCCTATAACAACATATGGTCTAGCGTGGCGTTGCCGAAGCGTAATCGATCGCGTCATCACGGTTTCCATCGTAAAACTGCGGATTCCAGGTATAAATCGCACAAGGTACACAAAAAGGTATTGACTATTGCGTCTATAAGGCATAAAATAAACTATTCAACAAAAATAAACCAAGATTCAAAATTATAATTCCCTTTGATATAAGACAAACAAAATAAACATTTAACTGTATACAACCTAACGCACTTTATCAAGATACAAATCCAAAACAAAACACAACAAATAAACTAAATTCACACACACAAAACGCATTACACAACATAACACACGGTCTAAAGTACCAACAGAACAAAAAAATCGAACACAAGTACAAATAGTTTACACAAAATAAAAATTATAAAATTAGAAGGCCGCCGGATTCGGTACCCTACCATGTGGGCAAATCTAGCCCCAAATTCTTAAAAATATAATAAATATCATTAATGTATTTCATTCCCAAATTTAAAAACAAACAATATATCGAGTCAAGGCAATCAAACACACTTACACAACACCTGCGCTAAGCGATTAGCTATAAATAGATCCGAGCGATCAACATACACGGCAGTAGGTATGATAAATCATAATATAGAGATAAAATCGAGCGCATTTTACACACAATTCAAACACAAATAAATACATTTCCCTTTGCATGGGCCGTTGCGGCAAAAAATCAAAGAACAAAGATATTTCTCTACCTTAATTATATTTATACGCAATTATGCGATTTTTAAAACGGTTCGGTGCTTAACCGTTCGCTTGCGAGAGAAACACCGCCGGACCAGTTCTGGATTTTTTAATTATATATTTACTGGGTTTAGTGTTCATCCTACCATTAAGGTAAAAAACGCAAGGAACTATTATGTTCCGGGTATTCAATGCATCAACTGTCATCGTCGAATTAAAATCTACATGGTCAGCTCTGTTGTAAAAATACTTCTATATTTTTCTATCAATTATTTTATATTTTTTTTGACATACAATCACGCGGCAAGTAGATCGTTAGTACTAAGTAGCGACTAGGAACCCCTTCAAAAACCGTTGTAGATTAGTCATAAGCTACAGAAAGCTCTTTGTTCGGTCTTGGCTTTTTGCCAAGATATGGAATTTTCCATACCATAATTTCTTCATTGTGAGATAAAAAAACCCCAGTGATTTCCCGCAACGTTATTTTTTTAAATAAATAATAAGCTCCGCTTAGTTTGTCCATAAATACTCATCAAAAATATTAAATAATGATCTTAATTGGATATAAATATTTGCAAAATGTTATCTTAAAAATATCATGAATGGATTTTCACACAGTCACAAGTAGTAAAATAAGTACAAGGCAAAAACTTTAACTATGAAAGGTCGTATGTCAGGTAGGTGTTGAACATAGATGTAAGAAAGTAGAATGAATGCACCGCGAAAGAGAAAATTTTATGTCAAATACTGAAAATTATTATTTAGCACTCAGACTACAAAATCTACACCTGACAAAATTTATATGCAATAAAAACATCACATACTAAGGACCTCAAAAATCCTAGAATGTTAAAGTAAAGTAAAAGTAAAAGGTATTTATTTCCAATACAACCATACAATTGTGTAGGAATGACAGTAATTAATCTTAAATTAGTTACTCAATTTAGACAAGAGATGATATACAATATATAGTTTTAAACTTACTAATTTACAAAAACATAGACTATATGATAACAGTTTACAACAAAACAATTAACGGTAAATAATATGTATTAGATTAAATGGGTAGATACGATGCTATGTATTTTCAAAATATTTTAAGAAGTCGTTATGGGCATACATGTTGATTTTAAGCAGATCGACTCGGATGGATCTCTTGAAAATATCGATGTTTTTAATTTCTTTTAATCTTTCGGGCAATTTATTGAAAAGTTTGAGGCCTAAGTATCGACTAGTCGCCTGGAACTTGGCAGTACGTGCTACGAACGGTTGGAGATACAGGGTTTTATTCCTGGTGTCATGCCGATGTACTTCCTCGTGGGATATGGCCGAGCTCTTATTGCAATAGAATTCGCAAAGAGCTTCTTGAGCAAAAATCGCATATACGGTCAATATCCCTAGTTTTTGGAAGTGTTCACGACATGACTGCCGTGGACCAATACCTACTATCGCACGTATGGCTCTTTTCTGGAGAGTGAATACACTGTTGATGTGTGCTGCATTACCCCATAAAAGAATACCATAGCGCAGGTGTGACTCAACTAGCGCGTAATAGGCCGATATTACTTCAGTTCTCTCCAAACAATTTCTGATGCGTAATAGAGCATAGCAGGCTGACGAAAGTTTTGACTTAATGCTCTATATGTAGATTCCATGACATCTTTGCATCCAGATGTAGTCCGAGGAATTTAACTGATTCCGCAAGTTCAACCGGGTAGTTAACTTTTATAGATGATGTCTTGCTATTAAAATTTAAAATAACAGGTTTAGACATATTTAGAGACATCTTGTTCGCATTAATCAAGTTCACCAGGAGATGTATTGAGATTGGCAGTGAGCGTATTTATGTTGTCAGCTTCAACTACAGCGCTAGTATCGTCTGCAAATTGGGTGACTTCACATTTAGATAGATTTGGACTCAGGTCATTTATGTAAATAATGAAAAGCAACGGTCCAAGAATTGAGCCTTGGGGTACTCCAATATTGACAGTAAGTATTTCGGAAGTTGCTACGGACTCGATTAGATCTCTGCCAATATTGGCTATTTCTACTTTTTGCATTCTGTTTTGCAGATAAGTCTTGAATAGGTTATTTGCCGTACCTCGGATGCCATAATAGTCTAATTTTGCAAGTAGAAGATCGGTTTGGACGCAATCAAAGGCTCGACTGAGGTCACAAAAAATGGCAGCCGAATACCTTTTCATATTTAGACATGTATGTATTTGATTGCAACACTTCAACATTGCCTGTTGGGTCGATTTCTTTTTCATAAAACCAAATTGTGTGTTGCTCAAAATATTATTTTTCTTCAAAAACTCACGTATCCTGACTTCTATTATTTTTTCTAGAACCTTAGAGAATACGGTCAATAAAGATATGGGTCGATAGTTTTCGATATTATGTATATCACCTTTTTTAAAGACCGGTACTATTTTTGCCATTTTATAGCATTCAGGAAAGACACCATTACTTAACGACATATTAAATAATATACTGAGGGGTTTAGATAAAATATCACTGGATTTCTTTAGTATATCAACTGGAAAATTGTCTATCCCAGTGGATTTTTTATTTTTCAATGAGTTTATAAATTTGGCTATTTCCATCTCAGATGTGGGTTTCAGGAATATCGAATTATAATTTTTTTTCATTAATTTCAACTTTTCATATGCTGTTGTAATTGGGGTCTGAATTGCAGATGCCAGACTTAAAGGTTTATTGATAAAGAAGTTATTGAATACGTTGCTCAAAACCAGAGCATTTGTTTCGAGTTTTTTATTTATTTCAATGGATAATGATGCGCTAAATCCTTTTCTCAATTTTCCGGTTTCATCGTTTATAATGGACCATGCTGTTTTTACTTTATTTCGTGAGGAAAATATTTTTTGAGAGTAGAATTTTCTTTTAGCTGCGCGAATATCATTTCTTAACCTCGAATACATTTTATTGAAGAGTTTTCGATATAAAGGGTCATATTTGAACATTTTGTTTTTCAATATGTTTCTCTTTAACCTACAGCGATATACAAGAACTGGAGTAATCCATTGCTTGTTGGTAGGTTGGAGATAAACTTTTTTCCTTATTATTGGAAATGATTTCGAAAAGCAGTCATTTATCCGATTGTGAAACCACGTATAGGCCATATTAGTGTCATCTATTGTCTGAAGATAGTCCCAGTTTAACGATTCAACCCATTTTCTAAATACGGTGTGATTACTTTTAGCAAAGTTCCTCCTTGTTTTAAATACATAATTTTGAGTACGCTTAAAAACATCATCAATCTCAATAACATGAAATGCATGATCCGATAACCCGGGATCTATGGTCTTTAGGCGTATATTCGATTTAGGTATATTTACAATTATGTTATCAAGTAGGGATTCATTGCCAGTGACCGGATCTATTCTGGTGGGTTCGTTTTTGAATAAATGGCAGAAATTAAATTCTTTACAAATGTTGGTAAATTTATTTTTATCCTTTGATTTGGTTAGAAAATTAACGTTGTAGTCGCCACAAATACATACCTGTCTATTTTTGTAAGTTTGATTTAGAAGCGTATGGAATTTGTCGATGAAATTTTCAAAGGATCCACCCGAACGATACACGCAGATAATTACAAGATTTAACGACTTTACTTTTACTGCTACTGCTTCAAAATGGATTTCGTCTACGAGAAGTGACAAATCAATCGTTTCTGTGACGTATTTGTTTTTAGCGAAGATCATTGTGCCGCCATGTTCCCGTTGTTGTCTGATTTGGCTTGCAGCGATGTAGTAGCCGGGTAACTGCGCCAATGATGCATTATGTTTGTTCAGCCAGGTCTCTGTAATACACAGGAAATCCGGTTGTTCTTGAAGTGTTGGTAAGAATAATTGCAGATGGTCCAATTTGTATGTTGTTAGGGAGTTGCCTGCGGATCAACGCATATAGGAACTCTAAGATTTAACTTTATACCATCACGAGTGAAAGACCGCGAGGTCTATAAACATCTAGAACTGGTTATTCGTGTAAAGAAAACCACACTGCCGTTCTATCCCGTCCACCACAAACAATAAACACACGCTCATTTTTCTTTTAAAAACACAAATATGCAATATTTTTTATATATTTTTTTTTAAATATAAATTTGAATACCAATACGACCAGAATTTACGCAAATTAAAATTACGTAATTCGCTTCTGTATATTTCAGATAAGTCGTCAAAATGGTCAATACAGAATTAAAGAACCGGCCTACAAACTTTATTTTCTCCTTTTCACAGTATATTAACAATTATTTAATAAAATAAGCTCGAACGCTTCTACATACTGCACATTGTTGCGAAATATATTATTACTATTTTTTTTTTTTTTTTTAAAGTATTAGCAGACATTTATTGGTAGTCTTGCTTTCGTTAGTTAAGGCCGCTTTCACTATAAACACACCATAAATACAAAAAATAAACAAAATATTAAAACAGAATATCAAAACAATCAATAATTAAAGGGCACAAAATCAAAAGGAAACACCGCTACCCGAAGTACCATTGTAGTAAATACTTTTCATAATTTCAGAACTTAAAATTACTAGTATATTATAAATTTTCAAATCCGGACCTCTTCATAATTTTTTTTGTTTATATAAATAAAACCGGAAATATTTAGCACCTGCTCTCCCATACCTACTACATCCCCTTCACCATTTTAGTAAACAATTAACTTTCTTTCCCCAATGGGTTAATTATTTATACCAGTACATTTAATAAAGCCTGAATATAAAACAAATATACAGCCCGTCGGAAAGTATGCTTGTAGACCGAGAAAAAAAAAGAGTTTAGTTTTTCTTTTCCCCCTTCTTTCTTCTATTCTTTTTTTTCAAAGAAACTAGCTACAAAAAGTAGCAACATTTCTAATTTATTGGTTTTTTTGTTTGTTTCCCAATCATGGAATTACATGTATAAGGCTGCACAATATGAGCACTGCCATTGTTTATAATATTTCTTTTTTTTGTTTTTTGTTTGATTAATATATTGTAATATGTAAATATACACATTAGGCTGCACAGTTTAAGTGCATACTCCTAATTTTGAAATAATACCATATGTTGAATAGATTTTAAATACCTTATTGCGAGTAATATTATACCAAAACGTGTACCTACGCGTCTCACAGTATTTGCAATTTTATAGTAATTATCGTTCTTTATTAAGTAACAATTTTTTTATCACGCTGAAAATGTGGCATATAGACATAACATATGTACCAGAACATTGACCCCAATCACATAGGAAATCTAAGAAAGTCGGAAAGTACATTTATCTTTCATTAAGAATAAAAACAAAGTTTCGAACTGAATTGTAAAGCGAAGATATGATAAGACACAAATGGTTACATATATTAGAGCCTCTCCTTCTATCACCACCTATCCTAGTATTCCAGTAAAAAACTGAGCTAGATAATTGAACGAGATGATGCCGCATGACCTTTCACGTTCCAGAAAATATTTGGAGAATTGGACATAACCAACCAGACGTGTCCAGTGACATTCGGCAAGGCGGGAAGCAACCTCAAACGTCGAGCCAAGCTGTTAATATACCGTAATGAAGGCAATGCTGACCGAATTAACCAGCCCATAAATCCACGGACCATAATTCTGAAGCCGACCAGTATGGACATCCGAAGCCAGGATACATACTCCAGTCTAGAGGTAAAGCTACACTTTCCTTATCTCTATATGACAACCAGGACGGCATACACGATTGACGACATCCGATAGGCGAGAACCGCAGGAGCGATCCCTATCAATAGGAGCATTCATCGATAAACCAGGTGGACCAGGACGCGAAGTCACACAAAACCAGACCCGCAAGTAACCTCCACATAAATTATTACCTTCAGCAATGCAAATAAGGACGCTTTAAGTGCCATTTAGCATCAGCGTAGTGTGTCCCCAGTGAAGTGAGTGCAGTATTCTCTGAAATGGACAGGGCATATAGTCACGATACTCACCTCCTTATAACACCCGCTCGCCACAACGCACCGGACTTTCAAACAAGCGACGTGTATAAATTTGATTTTCCTCCGTGCACACAGACTCGAAACAACTAGTGTAGCACCCTGATTTTGTCACAATAGAAGCTCTGCAAATTTTTTCCACCGGACTTTTTAACCAAGCAAAGTGACGTAATTTCCCAAGCAGCAGCCTACTTATCATGTACTTCGAGTTGCCTCGATTAAAATCGTCACGGCACAACATCCGAAAACTAGGCAATCTACTAATGCTCGCCTATTTTTCCGCATTCCAAGGTACGGCTCATCAATCGACCACCACGAGACACGCAGTGTGTCTTACCCAAGGCCCTACGACGCGCATACGTCGATCTCCAAGCAGCGACCCCACCAAGAGAGCGACGCAGCAGCCAGACGATACGCCACGCGCTACGCGCCAGGAGAAGAATACCTCGTCAATCATGGACAGGCGACATTGACCCTGTTACGGACAGGCGACATTTTTCACGGCTGAATTCTTTCCCCTATTTTCACTTCCTGACTTTTCTTAACTCCAATCCTGATATGAGTAAGCGTCATATACTGCAGTCAAAGAAAATCTTATGCACTTTTTGGGTTCAAAAAAAATAGTTTGTCAAAAATAAAACATTTTCTCTCGTTTAGGAGATATTTTCTTTTTTATTATTTTCAAAATATCATGATTTTCATCAACCCTTGTAAACAGGGCAATTTTCATTACCACCATGTACTTATACTTATTTTTGTGTTACCAATATTAATTATATTAGCGGCTACGCATCGTAGCAAGTAGGAGTTAGTGTACAACACCTCGTAGCATTATATTTTTAACATTGTTTGCTTATGTAGATCACCGGGGACGGTGATTAGGTCTCTATCCGGCAATGTTAGGGCCTAGTTTTATTGTAAACAAGCTTTAATTTAAATAGTCTAAATAATTAAATCAATTAAATTTGTCCATCGCGCAATAGACGCGACACATCGAACGGATACGTCTCACCGTATATAGGCGACAACTCGCGCACGTCCCTAGTTAGTTTTAAATTATAAGGTAGAATATTTTTACATAGAAGAAGAGAAATCTTCCTTTTTTTTTTGGCTGGCAACCACCGAAGAAGACGGTCGACAAGAAACCGGCCGCTCCGCCGTTGGCGGGAGCGGCCCGGCTACCGCCAAATTAATTATTCATTTTGTGCTATCAGTCGTCAGCCGACAACCTAACAGTCTAGAACTAAATTTTGTGAATTTTAAAATCTATAACTAAACTCAGTTCAGCATCCGGGCAGGACCTCATCGGATTTCCGAACCTTTATACAGGCAAGTCTTCTATCTGTAACCATTAGCTTCCCCTCATAAAATCAGATTTCAAAAATAATAAATTTAAATTAATAAGATTGTTTTTAAAGCCAAGTCCCCTGTAAATTACCGTTGCCATATCTTCGTTGGCGAATAATTAGAGTCATATAAAATCAAAATTCATTAAATTGAGTACGTCGAAATAGAGGTAGGTAGTGCGTAGGGTCAACCATAATTCCCGGTGTCTAAGCATCGCCTTCCGTCTTCTCGCCTCAATTAATTTCTCTAGTACCATTTAAAGGTCGATTGCGAAATAATAACTTAAATTTAAATCGTATCCGGGGAGCAGGAGGTAAAAATCCAGAAGCAACCTCCCAATAACTCCCGCGGGTAGCAGTGTATTCCTCCTGTATTCCAGAACCCGAAGAACCACAGTACCTGTCCAAAATCCCACTTCGCCGAATTTAGTCCTGAAAAATTGAAAGGCCGTAACGTTCAATTTCCATGAATTAAATCTTAGAATATTGCTAAATTTATACTACTCGGATTCGCCATATGCTATGGCTTAGCTTCTTTCTTATAATTAAATAAAATATATTTTCCTGTCAAAATAAACCTTTCATTTTGGTTAATAATCATTATTGAACGAATTGAAGAGATTAAGACGGTAGCTAAAAATACCGCCGGGTCAGAGCGGGCTACAGTCTCGTAGGTACCCGACTAGCACAGGACAGGGTAATGTTTCAGGGCAAGGAATAAATAAAAAGAATAATATTATAAAAGAAACTTTAAAAATATATATTTTAATTTTATCATTTAGCGGAGAAACGAACCGCAGTACATTAATAATTATTGCAGCATCTGCTGGTTTAAAGCGTACCTAATTCAAAATAGCATTTCTCGTTTTTAAATATAATTATCTAGTAATCATTTCCAATAACTTCATTAGACGATTTAGCCATTGATTTGTGGTAAGGCCGCGGACGGTCAGCGAGGGCGAGCGCTCCAAGCGGGTGCGATCTACGCGCGCCGGCGCAGTACCTCGTCAGTACACCGATAGAGGGCGCGGTGAATAAATCATAATATTCGCTCTCGCCGCCGCCGCGCAGTAAAATTGATATCGCTTCTTCTTCTTCCTTTAGTCCTCTCACAAGTTATATCGAAATTCATCTTATAATAAAACATAATTAGGATATTTGACCGTCCATTCACTTTGAATGCTCTCGACATTTGGACGACGTCAACACAGGATTCTAACCACCCCTGAGCACGACTGAGCTGCCGTGGTATCCTTGACGTCGCTCCACTCCCACGCACAAAGGTAACTTCCCAGGCGGAGGGAGGCCCTTTGCATTTGTTTATGTGGTCTAACATCTATTTCTCGCATGTGTAGCTGGCGCCTCTACAAATAAATAAACTTTATCGTTGCACATCCAGTCCTTAAAGACAACTCTATCATCATTTAATTAGACACATAACAATGTTAAACATCCGCGATAGTGTTTGATTTATCTCGATTTTACTCGAGTATAGTAATTGTAGGTTATAAAAAAACACCTCCAATAGATAAGTGTTTGGAATAGAAAGCCTGTGTTAGTAGTGGTTGCTTGCAATCGGAGAGACAAAACAGCAACGAGAGAGATAGAGACATTTTTCTCTGCACTTCTCCGCGTGTCTAATATCAGGGATCTTAGGAAAGCCCTCTTAGGAAGCAATAAAACGTTGTAAAAAAACAATGGTGTGTCACCCAAAGACTTTCCCGGCCAGTAGCCAAGGACTGATTTCATTTGAATATTAATTTCATAAATAAAATTGATAAGCTACTCTTGGCCGGCGGACGAACCTGATTGCGTTTCATTTCGACGCGCTCGGGTGGCGCGGTTCGTTTCTTGGCTAAGATCGGGTTTGGGCCAAGCGCCAACAGATGGCGTTAATATTTAATTAAAAGGAAATTATATATTTTTAGTGTAGCTTGTACATGATATATGCCAACCGAAATATTACAATGTAATTTCGGCCCAACAAGGCATCTGTGTACCAAATTTCAGGTCTCTAAAATCAATATTTCGAGACTGCTATTTGCCCCGCCAAATAACAATTCAAACTTTCCGCCGCAGTATGTTGACACTGTATAGAAATTCCGAGTCAGATTTCGGATATACATCGCTGTAAACAAAGAACGTGTGAAGGCATTGTCCGATCAACAGTCGCAATTAAATCTTCAACCCGATAACATTGTGTTTCACTATCAATGACACTGCGCTGTGCCCGAGCGAGAGCCGCCACGCGAGTCGAGAAAAGGATTATTCTAAGTGAAACAAATTAGTAACTAGGGATGAACCCGCAATGACCCACACATACTTAAAGTATTAGTGTACCTTGTATATGAGTTATTATATTGTAATACCGGACCAACAAGGCATTTGTGTACCAAATTTCAGGTATCTAAAACTAATATTTTATTATCTAAAACCGCGATTTCCGCATCTTAAATTCTATGGCTTCGAATGGGCAGTGAATGGGTGCTAAGGTGAACGCGAATGTGGCAAGACAGCTGTCCTAAACCCACCACAACCGGTCGTTAGTCCGGAATCCACTGTTCACCTTCCAGAAATCTAATAATTATATATGATGGGCCCGATTTCGGTCGGTGAATTCCTTGGCTCCGTTTGTATTTTATTTATTTTATTGATATATGACTAGTGCCCCCTCTCCCCCCTGGTGGACCAATTTCAACCACAACTTTCAACTGTGGCCATGACCAAATGATGCGTGCATGCAAAATTTTAGCTCAATCGGATGAAGCGTTCAGGCGCTATCATGAATACACACATACACAGACAGATAGACACAGACAGACAGACACAGACAGACAGACAGACACAGACAGACAAACGCAGACAGACAGACAGACACAGACATACAGACACAGACAGACAGACACAGACATACAGACAGACAAAGGCAAACAGACACAGACAGACAGACACAGACAGACAGACACAGACAGACAGACGCAGCCAGACAGACACAGACAGACAGACACAGACAGACAGACACAGACAAGCAGACTTAAATAGACAGACACAGACATACAGACACATAGACAGACCTCCCTCTGGAAATGGTCTTAAGCGTCTCACAAGGGGCTCAAAATGGATATTTCCGTCTTCAACTCGAAACAAAATTTTGTGCGTTTACAACACGTTCCCTCCTCGTGGATTGGTGTGCTGGGGAAGTAAAAAGTGATTGACAATTTCAGCGGATTCCTCTCTTCGATCGGTCGATACATCGCGCAGAAAGCGATGCAGAAAACTCGTTGACGTTTGAATACCTTGCAGCGGATGCAGTTCCCGCGTTTGCCGCCTGGGAAATAAATGGGATTCCCCTCAAAATGTCATGGGTGCTATAAATAACGCTGCAACTTCGCAGCTTTGTCGGCACCCGCTCAGCGCGGCAATACTGAAAAAGCATCGAGCCAAAACTGAAAAAAAGAAATCGAGTAAAATTGCAGGTTTATTGAACGGGTCTCCTCTGCCGTGTAAGCTTGGAAGCGTAAATATACCAAGAGATATGCTTTAGGTACCTTGAGCAGCTAGCAATAATGCGCAGGACTATAAAACGATTATTGATATACCGTTTAAATTACAACATAAGATTTAAAGCGCAATCGATTCGTAACAAGGCATGAGATGAAGATCTGGAATATTCAAGATTTGGAATATTCAAGGACCACTACAAGAATATGTTATTAACAGAAAATTAAAAAGATTATAAGTCTAAGATTTTTAGTTTTTTGTACTTTGGCTTCTAATCTTCTACTTGTTAATTTGACTATTGTTTTTCATTTATAAAATCGAAGACTATCGCGGTTGTTTGACATTATAAATAGGATAGAAAACGAATTTACCGCGTGAAATTTGTAGGACCCGACGTTTCGGTGACGTTGCAGCCGCCGTTGTCTAGGGTAGACTGAAGAGCTGTCAGTCTGTTGTTTTGCGGGTAGGCCGCAAACCGCTGCCGCCACTGCGTAGGCTATAACGGTGGTGGGGGGCCGGGCTCGGAGCGCGGGAATTTTTAAAATCCGTCTTGCACACAACACTCTCTGTATCCTGTTTTACGTCTTTGCGTTCGGCGTTCGGCGGCGGGAACATTTTAAGAAGAGGGTTCCACGTAGAAGAGAGTTTGTAGCCGTCATCTCTATTGAAGTTCGGAGTTCTTCTTATTTCAATGGCTTCCCGGATCATGCGAGGAAATTAGAATTGTTCCTTGGATAGAACAATGGGATTTTGAAACTGCATCCAGTGGTTACTTCCGCTATCCAATATATGTTCGCAGATCGCCGATTTTTCTCGCTGAACGTTTTTAACAGCTTTGATGTGTTCTGTCAGTCGCGTGGCTATGGGCCGTTTCGTTTGTCCAACGTAGGCTAGACCGCAGCTGCATTCGACTTTATACACACCCGGGGTTTGCAGTGGTATTACATCCTTTACAGGCCTCAAAAATCGAGCTATGTTTTGGGTCGGTTTGAAGATCGCTTTTTATATCGAATCTGTTTAGCATCTTACTTATTCGATCAGTAACGCCCTTGACGTATGGTAAGAATGCTCTTGATCTGCTCGGTTTTTGAGTTTCGTCCGTATTAGATCGTGTGCGTGTCTCGTGATATTTTCCGTATCCATTTTTCCTAAGGACATCATTGACATGTTCCATCTCCTTCGGAAAATACTCAGTGTCGCATAGATCGCGTGCTCGATTCACGAGCGACGTTTGCACTGAACGTAGATGGTAGGGATGATGGTATGAGCTTGCATGCAAATATCTGTCCGTATGTGTGGGCTTCCGATATACCGTATGTCCGAGAGTATTGTCACTTCTCCTCGTCACTTTGACATCCAAAAATGGTAAGGAGCCGTCCTTCTCTACTTCATACGTGAAACTGATTTTTGGGTGTATGGAGTTTAGATGACCCAGGAATTCTTTCACCGTTTGAATGTTGCCTTTCAGGATGCAGAAGGTATCATCCACGTAGCGAAGCCAGAGTGGGTTTAATTTTGGAGGTTTTTATGGCTAATTCCTCAAAATATTCCATATATAGGTCACTAACTATCGGCGATACGGGGCATCCCATTGCTACTCCGTCGATTTGTTTGTAATAATCGCCGTTCCATAGAAAGTAGCAGGATGTCAGGCAATGTTGAAGCATGTCGGCGTAGCTAATAGGGAGGTCCTCAGACCTTAGTTTATCTCTCACCACCGTAAGACACTCCGAAATGGGCAAATTCGTAAATAAAGATTCGACGTCAAAGCTCACCATTATTTCGTCTTCGGCCAGTTTTAAGCTTCTAATAATGCTTACGAAATGTCGCGAGTCTTTCACGTAAGACGTCGTTTTGCCCGTAAGCGGTTGGAGGACACCAGCCAAGTGTTTTGACAGAGGATATGTGGGGCTGTCGATTTGGCTCACAATCGGTCTCAATGGTGCATTATCCTTATGGATTTTAGGTAAGCCATATAATTTCGGTGGCTGTACTTTCGGTCGGTCCTACAAATTTCACGCGGTAAATTCGTTTTCTATCCTATTTATAATGTTTTTCATTTGTTTATATTTTTTAACGTGATTTTTTGATGTTGATTATTTTGATTATGTTTATTTAGGTTTTTGATTTTTAATTTTTGATAATATGATTTTGATTATTTTACTTGAATTTCATGAAATAGTAGATAGTACCTATCAATAACAGGTGTGCCCTAAAAACCAGGTTAAATAGGGGAGACCGGGGTTGGAAGTCACATTTATTTTCTTTTGCATTTTTAGTGGCTATTTTATTCGTTTAGCAATGACATTTTCATATCAATGAATAGTGAATTTATTCTAGTTTAAAAAGAAATAACGACTTTATCTCTAACATTATTTATTCAGGAAATATTATTTTTTTTGTGAAAAAAGAAAAATGTGACTTTTAACCTCGTATCGGGTATGGTTGTCACAGTGTCTGGGGTAGGTAGTCACATAGTAATGTAATAGGGGAATATTAAAATAAACACTTATTGAAATGAAACGAATATTTTTAATTAGGATAAAATCTTTTACGTATCTAATTGTACCCAAGAAAAAATTACTTAAGGGATTAAATTCTATTTAACAAACTTAGAATTCCGGTAACAAAAATATCTTTCGACGCATTGTTTTTTAAATTGAAAATATCTAACCTAA
The DNA here is from genome assembly GCA_944548615.1 of Micropterix aruncella. Lineage (NCBI taxonomy): Eukaryota > Metazoa > Arthropoda > Insecta > Lepidoptera > Micropterigidae > Micropterix > Micropterix aruncella. Next base: position 28,267,563 of record OX155953.1, on the reverse strand, counting down.
GGAAATTATTTTTAGTCAGCCTAAAAATCAGTCTGAATATTCAGAATCACAATAGTGCATGCTTCGTGTGCCCATAACCTGCAATCCTGGCACTGAATCCAGACTTCCCTAGACTTACTAGCTGAGTATGGTGATAAGTAGACTAAGCAAAACTCTTCATCCTCTTTCTCGTCTTCGTCGCTGTCAACTACTTTCTTTTTAATTTTCTTTCCTTTATAAAACTTTTGTCTTCTTATTCTCACTCAATACACATTTCGCTAGTTTCTTCTTCTTCGCTGTTTGTTTTTTTTCTCTTCTAAATAGGTTTTCTCCGGTGTATCTGTTAAAATTGCTGATTTACATTTTTTATCAGCTCGTTGCGACTTGCGCGGTGGAGCTTTTGGTAGAGGCTTCAAAACTTGTGGCGATACTATCAGAGAACTCCTTGATTCAAGGTTATCAAAAAAATGGTTGACATTATGTGGGTTAAAGCTGGTGGCTCTAGCCAATCTTGTGGCTTCAGGTGTTCTAATGGACAGAGAAGAGTGTCTTTACAAAAATAACGTAAACCAATCGCAGCCAGCTAGTTTGTTCGATTCCCAAGACTTTGGAACATTCAATTTATTGGAAATAGCAAGTTCGAACGCTATTTTCCGAATATCCTTGGGAGACAAACCGAAATAAATACTTAAAGCCAGATGTATATACATATATTTCCAATTCTTCTTTCTGTTCATCGGTAAAAATCTGTAGATTCCTTTGGTAGCCTATTGTTGTAAATGGTGTTGATACGGCCGTGTTGCTTATATCTTCGGTAGTAAATTTGTTACGCTACCTTGTTGAAGTGCGATAATTATTTCCAAAATCCTTTGCAACAGACCTTATGGATTTACCATGGTTTTTCACTTCTCTTGCAGCACGCAACATGGTAAACCAGCCCTCGAGTTGATTTTCTCATGTGATGTCGTGGCATTTTTATGACTAGCTCTGAAACAAACATTCATGTAGAAAAATCCCAAAGAGCCAACTAAAAAGGCAGCATACGTGCATGTGACAACCATCCCCCGTCAATCTGAGACAACCAGCCCCAAACCTAGTTTTAAGAAAAAACCTCCCAAAATAAATTGAAATCAATGTTTATTTAAGAAACTATATAGCGATATTATGTAATACATATTTAACATCATAAATAAACAGTAAGGTATATTACTATGCAAAATTTAAGAATACTTACGAGACTGGACACAGATGCACAAAAAAATACTTTCGCTGTGCGAAAAAAACTAATGCACGTGTCTCCGTTATGGCATGCCAGAGCGGACTGAACTGAAGTAGGGGGGAAGGTGTTGCTCTCGCGCTCCTGTTCGTTCAGTTTTCTATTATGACCGCTGTGACAACCAACCCGTGAGACAACCATACCCGGTCTCCCCTAATATTCTGGGAATACTTCTAATTTGCAGCATGTGTAGTTTTATTGCATAGTCATTGTTTATTTCCTGTTAATTTGTTATTTTTTGTTTTTTTGTCTTCTTTTTAGATTGACAGCTGCAATTAAATCAGTTTTATTATTATTTTTTAATTATATAAAAATATATCTAGGTACCTGTGTATCCACTCGCGATAATGACGTATAACAAAATGAATGAATTCGGTGATTTGGTTTTATTTTTTTTTTAAATAATATTAATATATAGGTGCCAGATATCGTAATCGTTTTAGTGAATTATTCGACTTCAAACTTGCGACTTTTTGATGTTGCTTTCTGCTCTTGCACTGATTTGATGTAAAAGTCATTAATAATCGGATAATCGTAGTATTTACATGATCTTCAAATTATATGAGACGCATGTAAGAATGATGGAAATTGAGGGTCAATTTCCATCATCCTTACATGCGTCATCCTTCCAATTCAGCGGTTCAGGTATTTAAAACTTTTTTGGATTGTTTTACCTTAAACCTTCGATGCAACATATTTTTGGTTTTTAGTCGTGGACGATAAGGTAAAGGTTCCGGCTGAAAATAATCCGGGAGCCATTGCCAGCGTTTGAACTGGAAGAGCAGATCGGTTGTAGTTTCCTACCTTCAATCGCGTGTCTCCGAAATTAGTAGTTTTACTGGGTACGGCACGGTGAATTAGGTTTTGTTCCTCGGAATCAGGACCTCGTCCGCGGTGCCGCACTCAGTAAAGATAGCAGTCAAGTTTCCCAATTTGACACATTTCAGAGATTTGACAATAGAAAACTAATACTTACCGTTTCACAATTTAGTTAGTGGATTTCCAAAACTCTCGTACCTATCCTCTTATTTTCTTAGAGGAGTAGATAATTAAGCAAGATGCAAGGTCATATAATTCGAACCCCTTTTATACCCCGTTAGATAATTGAATTACCCAACCCCAAGAAGATGTACTTCCTTATTTTCTGAGGGGTGTCTATCACCTGCATTCCAATTTCCCATCTCTACCCGGTTCGGAGATATGCAATCGACGCACTGTGTTTCGAACAGAACAAGTTAGCTGGACAAAATTAATTACTCCAATTTTCTGACTCTATCCTTTGTATCTACTCAGGTAATGAACATTGTGTATATCGAAAGTGTTATTAAAGCTTGTCAGGTAATATACTCGTATTTTTTAAAATTAAAATGCTTTCACTGGGTAAAATAATATTTATTTCGTTAATTTATAGTAAAAAATATTTGTTTTTACTCAAATATATTATAATAATATACTAATCTTAAAATATTTACATCTATTAATTAATTACATACTTATACACATCATTAGCCGAATTATTTTATAATAACTTACACTAAATTGGTACTTAAACTATCTAATTAATCGTTATCGCTAAATTCTTCCTCGGATGAATCGTCTACAACATACTCATTACTATTCCTAGTCTTTATATTTTTACTTGAATATACAGTAGGTGGTAGTAATAAATGTAATACTTCGAAAGGCAAATTGCCTGACATTTTTTGAAGAATTCCCTGAAGCTGTTAATTACAGGATCAGATGTGATCAGCAATATATTAAGCAAGTCCCTTTTGTATCAGTACGTGATCGCATCTACAATCTTTGTTGCGAGCTTTCTGAGTTTCCTCTGAAAGCTGCCCGATTGGCAAAAGAACCGATTTTATGATGTTGGCACTATGCACAAAAAATTTGTACACAGTAGCAGGCATGCAATTCCACGAATAGAGACTCAAATAAAGTTTCTTTGTGTATCCTGTGCTATAGTAACAAATTTTTCTATAATAATATCGTAGCCAGATGACAACGTCCTGAGTATGACATCAAACGTTTTTATAAGATTCACATCCAAACCTGTAATTTCTGCACTCTGCTCGGGGTTCTTAAAAAATCGTCGAGCAGTATTTCCATCATTTGTATCTCCATATCCTGGCTTTGGTTTATCTACAATCAAACCCAGAATATGGAGATATAATTATTTCTCAGTGATAATTATGAGTCAGCGAGTCAGGGCTTTCGATTTTATATGTATAGAAGTTCCATTTCATTAAAATCCAATATGTCGCGATTATATTATATTCCATACAGAACAATTCTATTTTGAAATACATAATGAAATTCACATTGATACTAAATTCAAATGAGTTACGTGGTTTGGTATGAAAAATAAAACGCCAGAGGAGTTCAGTCGTATTGGAAAGAGCGTGGGAAGCATATCTTGCCACCTTTGAAATACTGGCGAGAAATTTATAGCTTGTACGTGAGTTTACAGGCGGCACTCAATCGAAGATATACCAAGAACTGAATAGTTGGAATTAAAAGTAATTTATTGAGACTTCTTACCTTCGTATATTAAATGAATATGAATATTAATTTAAACAGATTTCAACTGATATCTTCACACGCTTATATGGTAATTTATCCCACATATCTAGTCACCATTCTTTTTAAAGTTAATTTTGGGATGATCGAGTTCTTTAGGGTTGCGGTAAATATTCTTGTTATTATTTAATTATGTTAAATATATTAAAATAAAAAGAATAAGTTTTCTGATACAATTCATACAAAGTATTAATGCAAATCTGTCATTAACGAAGATTAGCTAATAAATGTAGAATCGAATTATTTATTTCACTTGATCATGTACATTACATTACATTACATTTTCGTCGTGTCCAATTGACGCCTAAAAACCGCTCTTGGACGTGTCAAATTAATTGGGTTAGGTAGTAAGTCTCGTTACTACTCTTTACTGAACATACATAGGTAGTCAAAAATTAACTACTATATTATCAAACTATAAATATTAATAATCAAAATAGAAGCCTCATATTTGAAGTAGTTGGTAAATCAAAAATATGCGTAGTAAAATTATTCATCGTAATATTCAAATTGTCAGTAAAATGTTAAATAATCAAATTAAATCTACTTTATGCATTTTAAACTAAAAGTACAGATATAAAATATTTTATTTTATTTTATTTTTTGTTAAAAACATACAGCATAAAAAATAACGTATAAGCATAATATATACCAGTAGTAAAGCCAATGATCTTTTAAATTATTTGCTATATAAGGATTACGAAATATGCTAAACAATACAATACAAAGAAAACCAAAAAGAATTTAAAACTAACAGTTAAAATCGCTATGTGCGAGTGTATGGGTTTTTGGTGTGTGTTTGTGTGATGGAGAGTGTGTATGTGCGTGTGTGTGAGGGTGTGTTTGTATGTGTGTGCGTGTATGTATGTGTGTGTGGGTGTGTGTATCTGTAGTGCGAATGTGCTTGTGAGTGTTTGTATGTGCATGCTAATTCAATCCGATCTGATAATCAGCTTTTCACGTACCTCCTTAACAAAAGATCGACTATTTTGACGGTTAAATATGTCAATATCGTTAAAGCATACATTGTATGCATGCATAACGCGTGGCAGTAACGAATTGGAACCATAGTTAGTGTTGAACCTTGGTACGTAAAAAGTTGAGTGAACGCGTGCGAGTCGGGAAGGCGCTGGTATGCCCACCCTACTCAGGAGGTATGGACTGTCCAACCCAATATGAACAATTTTATGTAGAAACGACATATCTGATACTACTCGCCGGTCCTCTAATGTCTCTAAACCATAGCGTTGCAGACCTTTAGCGTACGACAAGCCGTTGAAAAATAAGCGGAAATTTAGATGACGTATAAATCGTTTTTGAATACGCTCAATCCTCAGCTTGTATGTAGCATACTGCGGAGACCAAATACTAGAAGCAAATTCAAGCAGGCTGCATACGTACGCAACATAAAGCGTCTTCAAAGAATGAGTGTTTTTAAGAGGTCTACAAACTCTCATAATGAAACCAAGGGTGCTGGTTGACGACTGAATCAATGTGCTTATCCATTAAAAGCTTGCGATCTAAGATGACTCCTAGATCATGCACTCGATCTACTTCCAGGATTTCATCATTGCCACTTGTATATTTAAAGTTAATCATATTGACATTTCGCGAAAATGAGATTTTATGGCACTTAGGTACATTTAAAGAAAGTTTACGCTGTTCACAAAAACGAGTGAAACGATTGAGATCTTCTTGGATCAGTTGACAGTCGCCATAGTTCTTCACTCCCATGAAGATTTTCAAATCATCTGCGTAAAGAAGATAGTCGCAGTGATTAAAGCAAGTACCGATGTCGTTAATATAAACATTAAAAAGCAAAGGCCCTAAATGGGATCCCTGTGGAACACCAGACTCATTGCCAAAAAAACTAGATCTAAATCCACCAACGACAACGGCCTGCCTTCGCTTGAATAGGTAGGATGCTATCCACCTTAACAGATCTCTATGTATGCCCATAGACGACAGACGAGTTGGCATACATGGAGCTCAACATGATTGACACGATCAAAGGCCTTTGAGAAGTCAGTATATATCGCGTCCACCTGAATACGCCGATCCATACGTCCCAAAGTATAGTCAGTAAAATGAGCGAGGTTTGTAACAACCAACCGATTTTTAAGAAACCCGTGTTGGTGCTCTGTGAACGAGCTAAATATAAAATAATCAGACAATAGGGCTCTATTTTTTTAAGTAATTTAAATGGGTACAATATTTGAAAAATCATGGCCTTCAAATTCGGCCAAATTCGGAAAAGGTGGCCATTAGCATCTCCTTGATGTTTTTTTTAATTTTATGTCCTCCAGCTGTTTAAATTTTGTAGGGAGTTGATTATAGTATTTAATGCTAAGGTACAAGTAGCTTTTCTGTACTTTTGCCAGTCGTATTCGGGGTACGCATAAAAGGGAGCTACCGCGGGTATGATGCGAGTAAATTTCTGCATTAATTGCAGTTTCTGCGAGGTGCTGTCTAGCATACATTAAACACTGGTATTCGGCGTTCATATACCAGTGTTTAATGTATGCTAGACAGCACCTCGCAGAAACTGCAATTAATGCAGAAATTTACTCGCATCATACCCGCGGTAGCTCCCTTTTATGCGTACCCCGAATACGACTGGCAAAAGTACAGAAAAGCTACTTGTACCTTAGCATTAAATACTATAATCAACTCCCTACAAAATTTAAACAGCTGGAGGACATAAAATTAAAAAAAACATCAAGGAGATGCTAATGGCCACCTTTTCCGAATTTGGCCGAATTTGAAGGCCATGATTTTTCAAATATTGTACCCATTTAAATTACTTAAAAAAATAGAGCCCTATTGTCTGATTATTTTATATTTAGCTCGTTCACAGAGCACCAACACGGGTTTCTTAAAAATCGGTTGGTTGTTACAAACCTCGCTCATTTTACTGACTATACTTTGGGACGTATGGATCGGCGTATTCAGGTGGACGCGATATATACTGACTTCTCAAAGGCCTTTGATCGTGTCAATCATGTTGAGCTCCATGTATGCCAACTCGTCTGTCGTCTATGGGCATACATAGAGATCTGTTAAGGTGGATAGCATCCTACCTATTCAAGCGAAGGCAGGCCGTTGTCGTTGGTGGATTTAGATCTAGTTTTTTTGGCAATGAGTCTGGTGTTCCACAGGGATCCCATTTAGGGCCTTTGCTTTTTAATGTTTATATTAACGACATCGGTACTTGCTTTAATCACTGCGACTATCTTCTTTACGCAGATGATTTGAAAATCTTCATGGGAGTGAAGAACTATGGCGACTGTCAACTGATCCAAGAAGATCTCAATCGTTTCACTCGTTTTTGTGAACAGCGTAAACTTTCTTTAAATGTACCTAAGTGCCATAAAATCTCATTTTCGCGAAATGTCAATATGATTAACTTTAAATATACAAGTGGCAATGATGAAATCCTGGAAGTAGATCGAGTGCATGATCTAGGAGTCATCTTAGATCGCAAGCTTTTAATGGATAAGCACATTGATTCAGTCGTCAACCAGCACCCTTGGTTTCATTATGAGAGTTTGTAGACCTCTTAAAAACACTCATTCTTTGAAGACGCTTTATGTTGCGTACGTATGCAGCCTGCTTGAATTTGCTTCTAGTATTTGGTCTCCGCAGTATGCTACATACAAGCTGAGGATTGAGCGTATTCAAAAACGATTTATACGTCATCTAAATTTCCGCTTATTTTTCAACGGCTTGTCGTACGCTAAAGGTCTGCAACGCTATGGTTTAGAGACATTAGAGGACCGGCGAGTAGTATCAGATATGTCGTTTCTACATAAAATTGTTCATATTGGGTTGGACAGTCCATACCTCCTGAGTAGGGTGGGCATACCAGCGCCTTCCCGACTCGCACGCGTTCACTCAACTTTTTACGTACCAAGGTTCAACACTAACTATGGTTCCAATTCGTTACTGCCACGCGTTATGCATGCATACAATGTATGCTTTAACGATATTGACATATTTAACCGTCAAAATAGTCGATCTTTTGTTAAGGAGGTACGTGAAAAGCTGATTATCAGATCGGATTGAATTAGCATGCACATACAAACACTCACAAGCACATTCGCACTACAGATACACACACCCACACACACATACATACACGCACACACATACAAACACACCCTCACACACACGCACATACACACTCTCCATCACACAAACACACACCAAAAACCCATACACTCGCACATAGCGATTTTAACTGTTAGTTTTAAATTCTTTTTGGTTTTCTTTGTATTGTATTGTTTAGCATATTTCGTAATCCTTATATAGCAAATAATTTAAAAGATCATTGGCTTTACTACTGGTATATATTATGCTTATACGTTATTTTTTATGCTGTATGTTTTTAACAAAAAATAAAATAAAATAAAATATTTTATATCTGTACTTTTAGTTTAAAATGCATAAAGTAGATTTAATTTGATTATTTAACATTTTACTGACAATTTGAATATTACGATGAATAATTTTACTACGCATATTTTTGATTTACCAACTACTTCAAATATGAGGCTTCTATTTTGATTATTAATATTTATAGTTTGATAATATAGTAGTTAATTTTTGACTACCTATGTATGTTCAGTAAAGAGTAGTAACGAGACTTACTACCTAACCCAATTAATTTGACACGTCCAAGAGCGGTTTTTAGGCGTCAATTGGACACGACGAAAATGTAATGTAATGTAATGTACATGATCAAGTGAAATAAATAATTCGATTCTACATTTATTAGCTAATCTTCGTTAATGACAGATTTGCATTAATACTTTGTATGAATTGTATCAGAAAACTTATTCTTTTTATTTTAATATATTTAACATAATTAAATAATAACAAGAATATTTACCGCAACCCTAAAGAACTCGATCATCCCAAAATTAACTTTAAAAAGAATGGTGACTAGATATGTGGGATAAATTACCATATAAGCGTGTGAAGATATCAGTTGAAATCTGTTTAAATTAATATTCATATTCATTTAATATACGAAGGTAAGAAGTCTCAATAAATTACTTTTAATTCCAACTATTCAGTTCTTGGTATATCTTCGATTGAGTGCCGCCTGTAAACTCACGTACAAGCTATAAATTTCTCGCCAGTATTTCAAAGGTGGCAAGATATGCTTCCCACGCTCTTTCCAATACGACTGAACTCCTCTGGCGTTTTATTTTTCATACCAAACCACGTAACTCATTTGAATTTAGTATCAATGTGAATTTCATTATGTATTTCAAAATAGAATTGTTCTGTATGGAATATAATATAATCGCGACATATAGGATTTTAATGAAATGGAACTTCTATACATATAAAATCGAAAGCCCTGACTCGCTGACTCATAATTATCACTGAGAAATAATTATATCTCCATATTCTGGGTTTGATTGTAGATAAACCAAAGCCAGGATATGGAGATACAAATGATGGAAATACTGCTCGACGATTTTTTAAGAACCCCGAGCAGAGTGCAGAAATTACAGGTTTGGATGTGAATCTTATAAAAACGTTTGATGTCATACTCAGGACGTTGTCATCTGGCTACGATATTATTATAGAAAAATTTGTTACTATAGCACAGGATACACAAAGAAACTTTATTTGAGTCTCTATTCGTGGAATTGCATGCCTGCTACTGTGTACAAATTTTTTGTGCATAGTGCCAACATCATAAAATCGGTTCTTTTGCCAATCGGGCAGCTTTCAGAGGAAACTCAGAAAGCTCGCAACAAAGATTGTAGATGCGATCACGTACTGATACAAAAGGGACTTGCTTAATATATTGCTGATCACATCTGATCCTGTAATTAACAGCTTCAGGGAATTCTTCAAAAAATGTCAGGCAATTTGCCTTTCGAAGTATTACATTTATTACTACCACCTACTGTATATTCAAGTAAAAATATAAAGACTAGGAATAGTAATGAGTATGTTGTAGACGATTCATCCGAGGAAGAATTTAGCGATAACGATTAATTAGATAGTTTAAGTACCAATTTAGTGTAAGTTATTATAAAATAATTCGGCTAATGATGTGTATAAGTATGTAATTAATTAATAGATGTAAATATTTTAAGATTAGTATATTATTATAATATATTTGAGTAAAAACAAATATTTTTTACTATAAATTAACGAAATAAATATTATTTTACCCAGTGAAAGCATTTTAATTTTAAAAAATACGAGTATATTACCTGACAAGCTTTAATAACACTTTCGATATACACAATGTTCATTACCTGAGTAGATACAAAGGATAGAGTCAGAAAATTGGAGTAATTAATTTTGTCCAGCTAACTTGTTCTGTTCGAAACACAGTGCGTCGATTGCATATCTCCGAACCGGGTAGAGATGGGAAATTGGAATGCAGGTGATAGACACCCCTCAGAAAATAAGGAAGTACATCTTCTTGGGGTTGGGTAATTCAATTATCTAACGGGGTATAAAAGGGGTTCGAATTATATGACCTTGCATCTTGCTTAATTATCTACTCCTCTAAGAAAATAAGAGGATAGGTACGAGAGTTTTGGAAATCCACTAACTAAATTGTGAAACGGTAAGTATTAGTTTTCTATTGTCAAATCTCTGAAATGTGTCAAATTGGGAAACTTGACTGCTATCTTTACTGAGTGCGGCACCGCGGACGAGGTCCTGATTCCGAGGAACAAAACCTAATTCACCGTGCCGTACCCAGTAAAACTACTAATTTCGGAGACACGCGATTGAAGGTAGGAAACTACAACCGATCTGCTCTTCCAGTTCAAACGCTGGCAATGGCTCCCGGATTATTTTCAGCCGGAACCTTTACCTTATCGTCCACGACTAAAAACCAAAAATATGTTGCATCGAAGGTTTAAGGTAAAACAATCCAAAAAAGTTTTAAATACCTGAACCGCTGAATTGGAAGGATGACGCATGTAAGGATGATGGAAATTGACCCTCAATTTCCATCATTCTTACATGCGTCTCATATAATTTGAAGATCATGTAAATACTACGATTATCCGATTATTAATGACTTTTACATCAAATCAGTGCAAGAGCAGAAAGCAACATCAAAAAGTCGCAAGTTTGAAGTCGAATAATTCACTAAAACGATTACGATATCTGGCACCTATATATTAATATTATTTAAAAAAAAAATAAAACCAAATCACCGAATTCATTCATTTTGTTATACGTCATTATCGCGAGTGGATACACAGGTACCTAGATATATTTTTATATAATTAAAAAATAATAATAAAACTGATTTAATTGCAGCTGTCAATCTAAAAAGAAGACAAAAAAACAAAAAATAACAAATTAACAGGAAATAAACAATGACTATGCAATAAAACTACACATGCTGCAAATTAGAAGTATTCCCAGGATATTAGGGGAGACCGGGTATGGTTGTCTCACGGGTTGGTTGTCACAGCGGTCATAATAGAAAACTGAACGAACAGGAGCGCGAGAGCAACACCTTCCCCCCTACTTCAGTTCAGTCCGCTCTGGCATGCCATAACGGAGACACGTGCATTAGTTTTTTTCGCACAGCGAAAGTATTTTTTTGTGCATCTGTGTCCAGTCTCGTAAGTATTCTTAAATTTTGCATAGTAATATACCTTACTGTTTATTTATGATGTTAAATATGTATTACATAATATCGCTATATAGTTTCTTAAATAAACATTGATTTCAATTTATTTTGGGAGGTTTTTTCTTAAAACTAGGTTTGGGGCTGGTTGTCTCAGATTGACGGGGGATGGTTGTCACATGCACGTATGCTGCCTTTTTAGTTGGCTCTTTGGGATTTTTCTACATGAATGTTTGTTTCAGAGCTAGTCATAAAAATGCCACGACATCACATGAGAAAATCAACTCGAGGGCTGGTTTACCATGTTGCGTGCTGCAAGAGAAGTGAAAAACCATGGTAAATCCATAAGGTCTGTTGCAAAGGATTTTGGAAATAATTATCGCACTTCAACAAGGTAGCGTAACAAATTTACTACCGAAGATATAAGCAACACGGCCGTATCAACACCATTTACAACAATAGGCTACCAAAGGAATCTACAGATTTTTACCGATGAACAGAAAGAAGAATTGGAAATATATGTATATACATCTGGCTTTAAGTATTTATTTCGGTTTGTCTCCCAAGGATATTCGGAAAATAGCGTTCGAACTTGCTATTTCCAATAAATTGAATGTTCCAAAGTCTTGGGAATCGAACAAACTAGCTGGCTGCGATTGGTTTACGTTATTTTTGTAAAGACACTCTTCTCTGTCCATTAGAACACCTGAAGCCACAAGATTGGCTAGAGCCACCAGCTTTAACCCACATAATGTCAACCATTTTTTTGATAACCTTGAATCAAGGAGTTCTCTGATAGTATCGCCACAAGTTTTGAAGCCTCTACCAAAAGCTCCACCGCGCAAGTCGCAACGAGCTGATAAAAAATGTAAATCAGCAATTTTAACAGATACACCGGAGAAAACCTATTTAGAAGAGAAAAAAAACAAACAGCGAAGAAGAAGAAACTAGCGAAATGTGTATTGAGTGAGAATAAGAAGACAAAAGTTTTATAAAGGAAACCTGGTTTTTAACCTGGTAAAATTGAGCACCATCGAAAGATACCCAAATAAGAAATAACGGATTTTGTTATAGCTGTATTAATATATGGATTGATATGCTATTTATTAATGGGCCCCGTTGCGTTTCTTCCTAAACTAAAATAGGAACTTATTTCGACCGAACGAGATAGAGCAATACGTTAGAACGGAATCTGAAATGAACTGTCGTCGATTTTCGCGCACCAAAACTACCTGTCGAACTTATAGTCGCCCGAATAAGTTTGAGCACATTTTGGGCAGCGTTATATTTAACTGATTTAAATAGATTTAGATTTAGATGGTTCGGTGGGTAGTTTTAATCCGAAAATGTGACAATCGTTCATTTCACATTCCGCACTGACGTACTGCTCTGTCTCGTTCACAGGAACTAATTTCCGATTTAAGTTCAAGAGAAACGCAATCGAGCCCATTTCCTTAGTCTCCCGAATCTTTCAGTGATTAGTCAGGGTGCACATACCGATTGGCTATCGCCGCACGGTGATCATCCAGTAATACCGGGAGGCGTACCTCCAGTAAAAACCGATTGACCAGCCGCGAGAGTCCTTCCCGGTGGTAGTCCTTCACACAAGGAGGCTACTGAATAGGAGGCTACTGAATCGTGAACCTAACCGACCCGGAAACACAATGGATCTTATGAACCAAGCTGCACGAAACCGTTCTCTAGCAAACCGAGAGCACAGCCTTGAACGCTGTAATGCTCGAGTTTGGTCAGAACGAGGAAGTCAAAAGCTCGCGAGAAGCCAAGAAAAAACCCCGCGGCATATAACTTGCGGTCAAAAATCTCAAGAATCGAGCGGACTAGGGCAGAAATTTCCGATACAGTAAAGCGATCAATGCAGTAGGTACTCAAACTGCTCGTTTGCCATCAGCTTATTTGATTCAGAGACGGGCGAATCTATAGTCGTTGTTTAAACGTTGACTCTTTCATTACACTTAAGTAATGAACGAGTAACTATTTTCAGTCTATAGACGAATAAGAATAAGAAAGAAGAATAAGAATAAGAAAAAATTATTTTCAAAAACCCGATCTGGGTATAGAAATTACATATAACAAAAAATGGTATTTCTACAAATAAAATTACATTTCAAATTATAAAAAAAAGTGTATAAAAAACTAATATTAAAAAAAAACAGAAACTAAAAAATAACAAAGACATAAAAACTAGAAAAATAAAAATAGACAGAAATAATGAAAAACATGGAGAATCAGCAATTCAATAACGAAAATATATGAAAACTAGAAAAATAGAAAGCATCCAAAGAATTCTACATAGACTACATTTAATAAGGATCAAACTATCAATCAACAATCAAGAAATAGAAAAATGCATCGACTCTTCAAAGAACAAAAAATCAACTGGTCTCGATGACATACCTGTTAGCGTAATTAAAATCCATAAACGTGTACTGGCACCTTGTCTAACATATCTTTACAATTTAAGCTTTTCAGAGGGAATATTTCCAGATTGTCATAAAGTAGCCAAGATTACGCCGATATATAAAAGAGGGCGATCCCACGAGCGTAAAAAATTATCGACCAGTAGACTGAGCAATTTCTCAAAAATTTTGGAGAAGGGCACCGAAAAACGACTAAATGGTTTCCTTGAAAAATTTGTGGTCATTTCAGACAGTCAATATGGATTCCGGACAAAAAAAAATAAACAACCCTTTGAGGACCATAAGCTTTGCGGTAGAGTATAGACATTTTTGATTCATAAAACTGTTAAAGGGCGATGTAAATTATATGTAGATATGTCAAGTTTTGCGAAAAATTGATTTTGTATAAATTGATAGGATGTAAGTGTCCCTGTGGTCCATAAACTTACAAAGTTACAATTTTTCCAAAATTTGATTAGTTTATTATTTAACTCAGACATCATAGACACTAAATAAAAAAAATCTATTTGAAAAAATCACCATAATTATTTTATTTATTTATTTAAAACCCCAGAGTCTGTTGGTCTTTTGCGATATTTAAAAATAAAAAAATCGTTGTATTGTTAAATATATATTTCTTTTGCTACGATAAAAATTTTGCAATTACATGGCATTTGCAATTTTGTAATGAGATGGCACTCGATACATCTAATAACTCGAATAGCATGGAATAGCATCGAATATGGAATAACTCAATTGCATGGAACAATATGATTTATAAATTATCCGTATTCAATAATTGTGGGTTAGGTTGGGGATTAAGGGTTTGGCGCGGAGAAAGGGATAGTCTGCTTGCCGGGAAATTCTTTGGGTGACACTACCTTTTTTTTACATGGCAAGCATAATGACCTAAAATTTTGATATTAGCACATTCGAGTCTAAGAATTTCTGATATTAGCATATTATATGAAGCATATTAACTTAAGGAAAAAAATGGGATACAACAACTTTTTTACACGAAATGTAAAGCATTTTATGAAAGAGAAATATGCTTAGTTTTATGGCAAATACTTTTACGTTTATTGCTAGACGAAGCGGATAGAATCCCGACTGCTTAAGCATTGCTAATGAAATCGACTATCTATGGAACACAATCGATGCTTAAGCATTAGCCAATGCTTCACAAATGCTTGGTTAAGCAATGCTTAAGAGCTCGACTAAGATTCGGGTATAACGATAATGATATTACCGCCCTTTCCTTTAGAGATTGCTCTATTTTATATATGTTATATTTTTCGAGCTGCGACCATTATAGTGAAAGGGGGAATTCTTTCGAAAATGGTATTAAAGGGAGCCCCGCTGGCTTACCAGAGCCCTCACTGGTGGAGGAAGGACTCTGTTGAGGCGTGGTGGAACGGGATCCGAGGATTATCTTTGTCCTTCAAGTCTTTTATGACTCATTTCATGATTCGTTCGTTCGTCAACGTGTCCGGGCTAGGTTAGGGCACGACTCCAAATGGATGGCCTTATCGTTTTGCCTCTCGTAGGTCCTGGTGTGTGATAGGGGTTGACAGCTGCGGGCAGGATCAGAGGTGGTTTTCATCCTCAGCGTTGCACAGTTGCATATTGGGTTCGCTGTGTAGCCCCAGCAAACTCCAGTTCTTGTATATCGCTGTAGGTTGAAGAGAAACACATTGAAAAACAAAATTTTCAAATATGACCCTTTATATCAAAAACTCTTCAATAAAATGTATTCGAGGTTAAGAAACGATATTCGCGCAGCCAAAAGAAAATTCTATTCTCAAAAAATATTTTCCTCACGAAATAAAGTAAAAACAGCATGGTCCATTATAAACGATGAAACCGGAAAATTGAGAAAAGGATTTAGCTCATCATTGTCCATTGAAGTAAATAAAAAACTCGAAACAAATGCTCTGGTTTTGAGCAACGTATTCAATAACTTCTTTATCAATAAACCTTTAAGTCTGGCATCTGCAATTCAGACCCCAATTACAACAGCATATGAAAAGTTGAAATTAATGAAAAAAATTTATAATTCGATATTCCTGAAACCCACATCTGAGATGGAAATAGCCAAATTTATAAACTCATTGAAAAATAAAAAATCTACTGGGATAGACAATTTTCCCGTTGATATACTAAAGAAATCCAGTGATATTTTATCTAAACCCCTCAGGATATTATTTAATATGTCGTTAAGTAATGGTGTCTTCCCTGAATGCTATAAAACGGCAAAAATAGTACCGGTCTTTAAAAAAGGTGATATACATAATATCGAAAACTATCGACCCATCTCTTTATTGACCGTATTCTCTAAGGTTCTAGAAAAAATAATAGAAGTCAGGATACGTGAGTTTATGAAGAAAAATAATATTTTGAGCAACACACAATTTGGTTTTATGAGAAAGAAATCGACCCAACAGGCAATGTTGAAGTGTTGCAATCAAATACATACATGTCTAAATATGAAAAAGTATTCGGCTGCCATTTTTTGTGACCTCAGTCGAGCCTTTGATTGCGTCCAAACCGATCTTCTACTTGCAAAATTAGACTATTATGGCATCCGAGGTACGGCAAATAACTTATTCAAGACTTATCTGCAAAACAGAATGCAAAAAGTGGAATTAGCAAATATTGGCAGAGATCTAATCGAGTCCGTAGCAACTTCCGAAATACTTACTGTCAATATTGGAGTACCCCAAGGCTCAATTCTTGGACCGTTGCTTTTCATTATTTACATAAATGACCTGAGTCCAAATCTCTCTAAATGTGAAGTCACCCAATTCGCAGACGATACTAGCGCTGTAGTTGAAGCCGACAACATAAAAACGCTCACTGCCAATATCAATACATCTCTTGGTGAATTTGATGATTGGTTTAATGCGAACAAGATGTCTCTATAAGATATGACTAAAACTGTTATTATAAATTAAAGTATATGTCTAAAACTGTTATTATAAATTTTAATAGCAAGACATCATCTATAAAAGTTAACTACCCGGTTGAACTTGCGGAATCAGTTAAATTCCTCGGACTACATCTGGATGCAAAGATGTCATGGAATCTACATATAGAGCATGTTAGGTCAAAACTTTCGTCAGCCTGCTATGCTCTATTACGCATCAGAAATTGTTTGGAGAGAACTGAAGTAATATCGGCCTATTACACGCTAGTTGAGTCACACCTGCGCTATGGTATTCTTTTATGGGGTAATGCAGCGCACATCAACAGTGTATTCACTCTCCAGAAAAGAGCCATACGTGCTATAGTAGGTATTGGTCCACGGCAGTCATGTCGTGAACACTTCCAAAAACTAGGGATATTGACCGTATATGCGATTTTTGCTCAAGAAGCTCTTTGCGAATTCTATTGCAATAAGAGCTCGGCCATATCCCACGAGGAAGTACATCGGCATGACACCAGGAATAAAACCATGTATCTCCAACCGTTCGTAGCACGTACTGCCAAGTTCCAGGCGACTAGTCGATACTTAGGCCTCAAACTATTCAATAAATTGCCCGAAAGATTAAAAGCAATTAAAAACATTTTCAAGAGATCCATCCGAGTCTATCTGCTTAAAATCAACATGTATGCTCATAATGACTTCTTAAAATATTTTGAAAATACATAGCATCATTTCTACCCATTTAATCTACCGTTGATTGTTTTGTTGTAAACTGTTATCATATAGTCTATGTTTTTGTAAATTGGTAAGTTTAAAGCTATATATTGTATATCATCTCTTGTCTAAATTGAGTAACTAGTTTAAGATTAATTTGTCATTCCTACACAATTGTATGGTTGTATTGGAAATAAATACTTTTTATCTTTTATCTTTATAAACGAGATTGGCTCAGCATCTTGTTACACCCACCCTTAGTCTGTTAAGACTACGACAGGTGGTATATGATAGATGGGATCTCTTCCTTTATGTAATCGCAAAGGATACAACGAGATACGATGGTCATGAGATGGCGGGTTTATCTGCAGCAATCGACAAACTTTAACTGAATCATAGCAAGAAGAAAACGTGTAAATTTTGTAAGGTAACGGGTTTGAATCCAGGGTGGGTTACCATTTTCC
Organism: Micropterix aruncella; assembly: GCA_944548615.1. Lineage (NCBI taxonomy): Eukaryota > Metazoa > Arthropoda > Insecta > Lepidoptera > Micropterigidae > Micropterix > Micropterix aruncella. The sequence goes on along the minus strand of OX155953.1, from coordinate 28,249,583 downwards.
GTTGGTATAAACGTAATTGCATTTCAATTATGTCGATAGAATGCAATAACAAGACACACACTTACACACTAGACACACATGTTACACGCACACATACGAATACATATAAACACTTCATGATAGGGTTGGTTGGAAGATATTGTCGTATGCCAATAAACCCGTCCATTGTGAAATTTCACAATAAAGAGTATAAACATGCAAACAAACAAAAAAACCCTGTTCCAATCAATACAAATGTGCCGCACCTCATTACCGATGAGTGAATTATTTATAAGGTCACTCAACCCAGCGAGCTAATAAATTTCGCATCTTCTGGGTTAAGCACGACGTAAAGAGGGGAACGAATTAGGCTGTAAAAATTTGCCATGAAGGGTCTTTATGGCTTGGATTTTATATGTAGGTACTTAATACGGGAAACGAGTTGAGACACGCCTAGTCTGTCGCGCGTGGTAATATTTGCCGCCAAAATGGGGTAATGTCTGAGTCATTTCCTCTCTACTTTGTGTAGCTTTCATTTTTCAGAGTAAAAAGATAACCTCTAGCGATTTATTCCTTATAATAAGGAGAAAAGAAATGTAAAGGTAGGATATTTGCTTTTGGCATTACATTGGGTAGTTATCTATACTAATAACTAGAGCTGTCGACTTCAACGGACGAAACCGTCACCTCAGGAAGTTTTAACGAAATTTGATCGTTTTGTCTCTCGTGAGGTGAACGCAGAAGACTTAGGACAAAACAGTCCACCGTAAATTTCCGCCACATGCCTTCGTGACCAACTCCAACAAAGGCCCAATAGCTCCCATCTATACTAATAATAAAGCAGAAGAGTTTGTTTGTTCACACGCGCTAATCTCTGAAACTACGAGTCGGATTTGAAAAATTCGTCTTGCATTTGATAGCCCGATTCTTGAGGAAGGTTATAGATTAGTTAACATCCCGTTACGACCCTTAGAAGCCGAGCAAACAGAATGCTTAGCGAAAACTAAGTAATACCACGGGCGGGCGATACGACGCGGTAGGTCCGGGACCGAGGGCGGCCTCTGAGAACCGAGCATTACCGAGAAGAGCGGAAATGTGCATGCCTTATCTAGATCAGGTTGCGGCGAAAACCACATTAAAATTTGCCCAAAAATATTGTCTACTGCACAAAAACATTCAAAATATTTGCCCAAAAATATTGTCGACGTAGTCACACACCACTATCTAGTCATATACCAATCTCGCAACATTGCACTTAGAAATTTGAAATTGGTACACAGATGCCTTGTTGGGTCGAAACCATATTGTGAAATGTTGGTTGGAACATCTTATATGCAAGCTATACTCGTAATAAATAAATTCCGTCATACGTTTTAATCAAATATTAATGCGGAGTTGCCCGAGGTTAGCCGAGAGAGGCAGCAGTCGGCAGTCGGCACACGAACCCAAACGGGTTCGTCTGCCAGCTCATAGATTTTTTTTGTAATATACAAACAGTGGGGTTCGGAATCACTTAATTCGTCATAACACTAAACAACGTTGTATTTATTTTTTAATCTGTCATTTATTCATGAATATTTAGAAGTGTAAAACACTTCTAAATTCATGTATGTTTTGAATGCACACATAGGAAATTTACAAATCATAAGTTATTGAAGAAAGTTACATGATAATTCGAGACAGGGAGAAGTTTCTGTACACCACCTAAAGCAATATTTACACGGAAATCTGGAACAGAAATTAAAAGATACGTGTTTAATTCCCAAAAAAAATACATCATGTCACGCGAAGTATGTAATTAGGGATTTACATAGGGAATTCAAGCAAAATTTATAAATCGAGTTTATACCGGATCTCCTACCACGTTTTGAGATCCTGGGAATCCTAAATAGTAATTTCTGGAAATGTGTGTCTGTGGGTGTACGAATGTGTGTAAGAGTGTGTATATGGGCATGTGCATATCTGTGCTTGTATGTGTCTTTAGTCACCGTATCTTAGAAACTATAAGATCAACTAAGACCAAATGCTTACTTTTAGGTAATCCTAACGTCGAGGTTAAAAATCTGTTGCGAGTTATCCTCCTAATTGTTTCAAAATAGCAGCCATTCCGGAATTTTAAAAATCGTAAATCCGTAAATGCTTGAGCTAAATAATACAAAATTTTAACAAAAAAAAACCGACTCGAAAAAACTGAAACTTAGAAGAAACTTATCATAATTTAATGCGCATACAAAATTTCTTGATGTTGACTGTTGTGGAGTTCCCTCGTTGGAAGCCAACCCTGGTTGCTGCATTCCTGTCTTGCTAAGGCTTAGAACGAGCTGTCGTAATTGAATACAAAATGTCGTGTAGCGCTGTTGACCGTTGAGAAGTCCCCTAGTGGATTGGCTCCCGCCAATCCTAGATGCAGTAGCCGTGTCATGGTGAAACTAAGAACCGGCTATCATAAATAGTGGCATTCAAAAAGTGCATAAAAAGAAACCTAGCCAACCATGCTCTCTATAACAAGGATTAATTTAACAAGATTGTGGTTTAGTTTAAAATGTAATCTATTTGTTTATTGCTGAAGAAACTTTTTTTTTTATAAAAATAATTATGTATGATTATTTCTATATCGTTTACAGTATTTTATTTAAATTTTCTTTCAGATTAATTTTATTTTTATATTTTGTTATCTTAGTAGTACTTTAGTGCTGATTATTCTTGAAAAACCTATTGATTATTATTTTATTTAAATATTGACTATTATTGCATATTTTTTTTTTATTTGTGTTTTTTTTTATTATTGCACCATGCGTACCTTTATATAATGTATATTTAAATGTAATGAAGATATTAATAATTGTGCGTCAATGAAAAATAACGCATTCCACAGTATGTACTTTTTGGAAGTAATAAATTATGACTATGACTATGATGTATACAAAATTTCGTGTCTATGCTGTTGACCGTTGAGAATTGACCACGTCGGGAGCCAACCCTGGAAGAAGAACCAGATCATGCTTACAATTAAAAAAATGCATTGTCATCGGAACTGAACCAATATGTAAATTTTCAACTTCTTATGATAATATTTGAGGAGCTCCCTTAATCCCTCATTAATCTTATCATCAGAACAGGATTTTGATAAAAATAGGATCAATCTGGATGTCTAAACTTTCAAATAAAAAATATTTGCAAAACGGTTGATAAATGATAGAGTTCTGAGGTAACAAACATAAGAAAAGGAAACAACAGAATTGATAAACTCCTCCTTTTTTTGAAGTCATTTGAAAAAGAAATAAATCTAACCGTGTTCGCCATTTTAATATTATTCTCTTCTTTTGTATATCTGAACAAAAATAAAAACGAATATTCAAAAGTATAAAACACTTTTCACGTTTATTAATGTCGTTCAAAATTACAAATCATAAGTTATTGATGAAAGTTACATGACCATTCGAGGCGGGGAGAAGTATGAGCACACCATCTAAAGCAATATTTACACTTCCGCTATTTACAAGCCGCAATGTCGCTTCCTTTGCTATTTGCCCCGGAGTATCCATTCACACAGTTTGAATGGGGTTGGTGGTACTGCGCGCGATGAATGTTTGTCAGATGCAGACGTAGCTGATAAGCCCAAAGGTAAATATGTGTTCATGTGACAGTGTATTTAGAGATACTCATGTAGAAGGATATATAACGAGGTTAGTTTGTAATATTAGCATGCCAAAGGAGACATTACCGGCTATAAAATAAACAACATTTGAAAGACCACCCAGCAATGCCAAGATTCTAAAGTCGCAGTTAAATTACAAAAAATCAACAACTTCAAAAAGTATTTATTATTTATTTATTTAAAGAAAAAGCGCATTTGTTAATTGCAACTAGGGTTGTCAACTAAAACGGGCGATCCCGTCACCTCAGAAAGTTTTAACGATTAGTCGTTCTATCTCCCTGGAGTGAGCGCAGAAGACTTGGACAGAACAGTCCACCGTCAAGCTCCACCACAAACCATACACACATACACACAGACACACAGACACACAGACAGACTTCAGTCTGGAAATAGTCTTAATCGCCTCGGAGGGGGGGGGGGGGGAGGTGGTCAGAATGTATATATCCGTAGTCATCTCGAATAAAAATTTTAGACCGTTCACAAAACTTAGTGCCATAAACTAAAAAAGTAGCGCCATTCCTAACCAATACAATAAAAACTAATAATATAGTATTAAACATTATATTATAGTAATACTATAGACACAATAAACCGAGCAGTCGGTTAACTCTCGAGCTACATGGCATTGCGGGAAGACGGTGCAAGGAATGTGGGCAGAGGAGTACGTCTTGACGAACGCCTTTAGTTAGCGTTACGCGTAGGTTACACCATTGATTTTATAGTGTAATGTTACACGCAGGCTGGCGACTTTTTCGAACGTTTGGGGGCGACTAGCGGATATCTGGCGGCCATATCCGAGGCCTTACGACTCGTCACGTATTCACTTCGATTTCAATTTTGTTCTAAGAGAAAATACTGTCTGGTATACTCTGCTATAGAGGTACCAAATACAGAACTTAGGTAGCACTTTCGATAAGTGTATTGCAGTGCTTCCCAGAGTGGTTTGTTTGTACCCCCGGGGGTCGATTTCGACTTGCGAGAAAAACAGTGGGCGTGCACGAGATACGTATATAACCGGGGGTCCACGTAACCAAACCCCATTTAGGCAGGTCATTGTCAACATTTAGGCGTTCCGTAAATGACTTATTGCACATAAAACAGATTGTACGTTCATCAAAATATTTTACACATAAATAAACACGTAAATAAGTGTGCGCGATACGAGTGCCTTGGAATATTGTCTAACCAACAATTGGGCGCAATAACATTTATTTTCATTTCTGACCACTGCACGGTCCCAAAAAAATCCATATACATACAATTTCGATAAGCTTGGCCATAACTTATGATGACAATTTATTTCGGTAAATACATCAAAAACTTTTTCATTTCGTCAGCTTATAATCCTGCTAATTGCATGGCGCTTCTCCTCCTATGGTATCACCAAAATAGAAACATTCTAAATATGGAAAATGTAAAATTTAATATTTTGAGAAAAAACTGAATAAAATAAAATAATCCAATTTCTTTATTACAAAAACAGAAACTAAAATGACGACCCTTTTGTCAATGCAAATGCAGTATCTCCGCAAGAAATTGTCTCAAACATCTGAACGCTCGTCAATTGTTTTTGATATTACCTATATTCGGTTCTTCTCAGTTTTCTCTTTAATTTATTCGACTCTAAATTAACGTCTTTTTCTAGAATATGTTGATTTAAAGAGGCTCAGAAAATAGTACTTTAAAATTATGGTGCACTGGTCCACTATGTCTTTAAATTAGGAATTATCCCAAACAAATATTTCAGATAAATGGATTGACCATGGCGGACCCATAACCTGGCCTCTAAGGGTCCCCTGTCCTGAACCACTTAGATTTCTTTAGATGGAGATATTTCAAAAAGCTCGTTTATTCAAAGTAATCTCGCAGTTCAGAAGGATCAATGAGAAAAAATAATCTTATTATGGAAATTAAAATAAAACGCAAATTTTAAATTATATTAAACTTTTAAATAAAGAAGAATGCATATCTACATAAAAAAGTAATTACTCGAGTGATAAGATAGCATCAAATAGCAAATACCAAAGGGGAAAAAAGAGAAGGCAATATATCCAGTAGTACCCTCGTGTTCGGCTAAGCCACTAATTGAAATCGGGTGGTTTTAATAAACGTCTCGGCCGGAACTCTCGCTAACAGCCCGATATTTGTGGTTTAACTTTCCCAATTCATCTGGTCATATTAATTAAATAGTACTATATAATTAAATGCATAGGTTGAGTATTTTGAACAAGGATCGGGAAACTGTTTTCATCATTACCCCAAAATATATAGATTTATAACGACAATCGCCCTCCTACGTTTTATATCGGGGTGAGGTTGCACCTGAGTACATATTCAGGAAAAGGTAGATCATACTTGTACAAGGTAAAGAAAACATTTTTAACTGTTTTTAATTCTTATAACAGATTAAGTTTGTTTATTATATGATTTATATATTATTACAATTATTATTTGATTATTATTATGATTATTTTATCTAACTATCATGTAATTAATTATCGCAACTAAATACGCATCTAACTATTATGTAACTTAATTATCGCATCTAACTATCATGTAATTAATTATCGCAACATACAATTATCACGTAATTAACTATCATGTAATTAATTAATTTTTGAAGTTTAATTTGCATAATTTTTTGACATGGTGATTATCTTATATGACTATTTCTAACTACTACTATTTTTTAATTATTTGTAGGCTTTTTATTAATGATTTTTAATTTTTCATTGTTGTAATATTCTTTTTATTATTTTTGGCTGTGTATTAAATAAAATTGCTCGTGGCCATTTAGAATTTTACTGTTTTCTATGTATTCAGTAATTAATTGGTGCGGATCAATTATACCGGAGAAAGACCATATCTGAAGAATTTTAGTTTTATATTTTTTTTTAAATATAAGCATTAATTTAAAAAAAGTTTCTAAGCGAATCCCACGATAAGGAACCAATTTACAATTTGGACTCAAAAAAGTTGCTGATTGCCTTGGACATTAAGGCTTTAAACTGATTTCTAAAACTATCAGGCGCGATTACTCTCACAATGTAAGCTGTGAGCGTATTTTATTTTAATTTCATTAAATTGACTGGTTAACTCTCTGGCGTCGCGCTAAGCCACTTTTTTTATTTAGGTCGTAAATTAATTACAATTAATTAAAACGTGAGAGCGCTCTGATATTAACGCTAAATATGATTTTCCATTAATACCATTATACCATATCTGCGCAAAGATAGTTATTCTGTGTTAGCGCTGCGATAGAAAGTTTAGTATGCGCCTGGTTGTCGGCGTGAGCGGACAAGGAATCTGTGCCTGACAGTTTCTCAACGCTGGATTTTTATTGGTCGAACCCTACAAAATTGACCTTGCTTATTTCTTCGCGTGTCCGCCCATTCCGGATATTTTTCTGAGGTCTCATGTCGCCTTAGAGTGGGCACCATTTAATAAATGAGTTTAATTTCTTGCTGTGGATAAGTAGCATTTAGTTAGATGATATTTTAATTGATGTTTTAAATTGTAAATTGTAATATTTTTAAATTGCTTAGAATTAAAATTAAATTAAATACGACATGAGATGTATATTGCAATTACTTCACCAATTGGAGCCCTATGTTTATTTACGTGGAAGCTTTATCTTTAGTCTTAGTATAGTTGTGGCTCTAATAAAACGTGTGATCGTATTACTGGGAATGTGTAAGCATTCTGTATCACTGTAAAACAGGAAATATCTCAAGGAAACGACCACTGTAAATCCAATCTCCGCGTTACCGTCAACCGGAAATGGATTTCAGTGACATATTCCTTCGATATTGTAATGTCGCTAGAGCTCTTGAAAGGAGCAACGAAACTGTCAAATACCATTACCTGTTATCGACATGCCAAAGCAACAGTAAAATAAAAAAAACGATTTTGTTTTAACGAGAAAAAAAATCTGTTTGATACACTGAACCAATTTTCGTCGTGATGAATCGTCATACAATGCGTCGCTATAAATAGGATATAAACGAATTTACCGCGTGAAGTTTGTAGCACCCGACGTTTCGGCGACGTTGCAGCCGCCGTCGTCTAGGGTAGACTGAAAGAGCTGTCAATCCGTTGTTCCGCGGGTAGGCCGCATACCGCTGCAGGGCACTGCGTAGATTATAAGGGGGGGGAGGGGGCAGGCTCTGAGCGCTCGAAGTTGGAAAATCCGTCGTGCATACAAAACTCACTGTATCCTATCTTATGTCATTGTTTGGCGTACGGCTGTGGGAACATTTGAAGAAGAGGGTTCCACGTAGAAGAGAGTTTGTAATCGTCTTCTCTATTTGAAGTTCTGGGTCCTTCTTTTTTCAATGGCTTCCCGGATCATGCGAAGAAAGTAGAATTATTTCTTGGATGCACAATGGGATTTTGAAACTGCAGCCAGTGCTTACTTCCGCTATCCAATATATGTTCGCAGATCGCCGATTTTTCTCGCTGAACGTTTTTAACGGCTTTGATGCGTTCTATCAGTCGAGTGGCTATGGGCCGTTTCGTTTGTCCAACGTTTGTCCAACGCAGCTGCATTTGACTTTATACACACCCGGGGTTTACAGTGGTATTACATCCTTGACAGGCCTCAAAAATCAAGCTATATTTAGGGTCAGCTTAAGATCGTTTTTATATCGAATTTGTTTAGCATCTTACTTATTCGATCTGTCACGCCCTTGAAGTATGGTAAGAATGCACTTGATCTGCTCGGTTTCTGAGTTTCGTCATTAAATCGTGTGCGTATCTCGTGATATTTACCCGTTGTCTAGGGTACCCGTGTGCGTACCCTAGACAACGGCGGCTGTAACGTCGCCGAAAAGTCGGGTGCTAAACTTCAAGAGGTAAACTCGTTTTTATCCTATTTATAATGTGAAACAACCGCGATAGTCTTCGATTTCACAATGCGTCGCTGTTTTAAATACTGGCTATTATAAGCACGGTAATTTATTTGTTTGCGATTTTCGAAGTCTTTTATTTCTTATTTTCAATTAACTGATTTCTATCGCATTTTATCGTTTATCGCGATTTTTATCGCTGTCCTGCCAAATTTCTATAAATTTGTTTGAGATCGTTTTGTCAATTTGTGAAAAGCTATTAGAATATGTAAACAATGTAAAAAATAATTTGTGGCATCCCAAGACTTTCGTGGCAATCATACAACCCCCCCCCCCCTCCGCGCCAAACGATTGATAAGTTAGTTGTGAGGTAACGTCAGTTACTGCTCAAAAAATAAAGGCAATATTTGTTTATTTGTTTATTAACTTATTAATAAATAACATTACAGAAAAACCAATGCAATGAAAAGTAAAATTAATAAAGATATCAACCAGTCACTATACAAATAGAATGTCGCTTGTAATACTAGCTATCATAGGTATATAGGCTTAAATAATGTATGCCTGTAATTTAAACGAATTAGAGTTGTCGGTAAAATTATCAAATCTAGTGCCTGAATTTCATTTAAGCGCCGCAGTAAGGTTTGTGTGCGAGAACGGCTCCGCAAAATATGGTGCGATGGAGCACAAAAATAATTATTAGGTATGAAGAGTTCTTTCCTAGCTAGTAAGCAAGGGTTTTCAGTTTTACCTAAAAGATTGAAAACATAGGACATGTTCCGCCTTTCTCTTCTAAGACAGAGAGAATTATAGCCAAATATAGAATTATGCCAGTGATAAATGCGGTCGGATACAAAAATGGATAATATCCGTACTGCTTGAATTAAAAAAGGTCAAAAAACACATCAGTACCTTTTCCAGCATAGCCTTATAACATATCTTTATGCGGAATTTTGTATGCCCAGATACAGAGTGTTTGGTTTAGTTGGGCATTGGTCTAGAAGGAACGTATGTGTTGTGTCCATGTTTCCCTATGGCTTATATTACCTTATTACAATATTGCAATGTATCTGTACGATCGCACTGATAACTCACTACAAATGTAAAATAATCTATACTAATATTATAAAGAGGTAAAGTTTCTTAGGTTGTAGGAAGTAATCTCCTGATCTACTGAACCGAAATTCTTTTACCAATAGAAAGCCACGTTATTTATGAGTATCATAGGTTATATTAATTCGAAAAATGAAAAGACTTTTTCGTGGTAGTCAGATTTGCAAAGTAACTCGGAGGAAAACGGTCGAACGAAAAAGTTTCTAACTAACGCTGCTTTAACGATGAGAGATATATGATTAAGTTCTAGAGAAAAGTTGTAGAGCTTGATAATACCATTGATTTTATAGTGTAATAATTACACTATACTTGTAATAATTACAAGTATAGTGTAATTATTACACTATACTTGTAATAATTGTAATAATGTAATTATAGTGTAATAATTACACTATACTTGTAATAATTACACTATACCATTGATTTTATAGTGTATAATTACACTATAAAATCAATGATAATACCTACAAAAAAGTCAGCGACAGCATATGTTTAAATTTTATATTTAAGTCACAAAAATTAGTTTTTTATAATAAAAAAATAATTTAAATCGTTAGGTCATGTTTATTGGTTATATTATCAACAATTATGCATTCATATCAAAATAAGTAAATTTATCTTCTCAAGTGTTTAAAACAAAAGATTTTTCCCTTTTACTGCACATAATTTCACTTTTACTGCATAAATGGTTAAAGAGATGACACTCACAAATAAGACACTCACAAGAAGACACTCACAAATAACGGCAATATAGTCAAATTGGCATGCAAATACATACATACATTTGCAGTAAAAATATAACCCTTCTTTTGGCAGTCAGGAACATAGCACTCAGTACTAACCAAACCACACTCAGCTAGTTAATAAATAAAATAAATTACACAATTCACTACTCTATAGAGTTGTTATTTTAGAAACTTTAACATATTAGGATAAGATGACTCAGCTATTTATCTATGTGAAGTTACTAAAGTTTAGTTCTACGGTTATAATTAGTTGTAGCATGGTGAAGTCTCACCAGCCTCCAGGCCAGGCGCAACGGCCGTCTGGCTTAATCTCAACCGATGCGACGTTAATTTATTGCGACAGCGAAAACTTCCACTTTGTGTAACAACAGTAAGCTATTAAGTTGCATTATTAGAGCAAAACGGATTAAACTAGGGTCTTGATATAGAAAAAATGGGGGGCGAATTTATTATGTTACCAAATCCGCCTTAAATACTGTAAAATCAATACACTTAAGGCGACATGATACCTGGGAAAGACCGTACCTGAGGAACTCGTGTTTAATGATTTTTCTGAATAACATAAGCACTAATTTAACAAGTTTCAAAGTGAATCCCTCTATAAGGAACCAATTTATAATTTAGACTCAAAAAAGATGCCCATTGCCTTGAATATTCAGGCTTTAAACTGATTTCGAAAACTTTTAGGCGCGATTACTCCCACAATGTAAGCGGTGAGTGTGTTTTATTTTAATTTAATTATATTGGATGGTTAATTGTCTATCGTCGCGCTTAGCCACATTTTTTAATTAGGATCTAAATTAATTACAATTAATTAAAACGTGAGAACGCTCTGAGAGTTACGCTAAATACGCTTTACCAATAACACCCTTATACCACCACTGCGTAAATATAGTTTTACTGTGAGAGCTCTGCGATTGAAAGTTTATTATCCAGTTGCTTGCCGGCGCGTAAGAGCGTGGATTCTGTGCCCGACGCTTCATCAACGCAATTTTTTTATTGGACAAATCCTGCAAAAGTCACCCCGCCTATTTTTCGCAAGTCGGCCCATTTCAGATATTTTTCTCGGATCTTATGTCGCCGTAAGTATTCAGTATTTTATGTAGATATTTTTTGCTCTTTTCAAGTGGTATCAGAATTTTATTTAGTTATCAGATATTATGGGCTAACCCGACACACCAGGAAGGTATAACGATATGTAATCATTCATTCATCCGTGGTGTGAATGCAGAGGCTTAAGGACTGGACAACAACTAGAGCTGTCAACTACAACGGGCGAACCTGTCACCTCAGGAAGCTTTAAATAAATGTATCGTTCTATCTCCCGTGAGGTGAGCGCAGAAGACTTAGGTCAAAACAGTCCACCGTCAAACTTCGCCACCTGCCCGTCAGAGGCCAACGCCTTACGGCGAGGCACCGGGAAAGGTACCCGGCGGGCAGCCTCGCCCCCTGACTACCAAATTTGGTAGGATATCTCCATCTGGAATTATCCTTCAGGATACCTCCGTCCTCCCGACTGGTTAAGGGTCCGAAGTCGCTTACGCCACCTCTACCTGTTGTATTACAACTGTAATTCAGTTAGAATTTATCGCGGACCTGGGCGTTCTTTGCCCGTAGTGCCAAACAGGATCGAGTGGCCCAAGGTCATTTCAAGAGTGGCATGACAACAGGTCAACATCCACCTTCGCTGCTTAGGAAACAGTATATTTCCAAAGTCTCCAGACCCCTTCAGTAATTAGTCGGAATGCACAACCGATTGGCTTCGCCAACCGGTGCGCAAACCGTCCAGTGGCGCCGGGATACAATCCCGAAGGGAGAAACCGGTCACGAGCTCTGAGGCCTGAGATACGGGAGTTTTACCCGGGGTAGCCTTCCACTCGAGGAGGCTTATGAAAAGGAGCTGAATCGTGAGTTGAGCCGATCCGAGAACAAAGGACTGGACAGTCGACCGTCGAACTACGCTAACATGAGTGACCAACCAACGTGAGAGACCAACGCCTTATCGCAGGGCACTGAGAAGTAAACCCAACCACAGTATTCCGAGTTACAACATCAAGCACACTCTCGAGTGGCAGGTCGATGAGGGGTTAGGGTGCGAGGGAATTGAGCAGAGGGATACGTCACGGCGAACGCCTTGGGTTGGCATTACGCGCGTGTGGCATTGGAAAATTTCTCGAACGTTTGAATATCTGCGTCGTCGGAGTAGAGGTCATATGGCGGCCATATGCGAGCCCTTAAGACTCGTGACGTCGCAGGCATTAATTTCAATAACCTAAGAGAAGCTAATGTATGTATACTGTGAACCAGCGGGCCGACTTCGCGGCCTCACTACGGAATTCTTCGTCCTCCAGTCTGGTCGCATGTTCAAAGTCGCTTACGCTGAGTCTACCTGGTGTTAGCGATAATTCAGTTCTAATTTATCGTTGACCGTGGCGCTCTTTGCCTTCCTTTTATACAGGATCGGGTGACCAACGGGTAGTTTTAACAGTAGCAGACACCGGGTCAACAACCACCACCTCTTCTTAGGAGACATATAAGATCATTGCACCCCCCCCCCCCCCTCCCGGTTATTCGCCGCAGTGAACAGTCGATTGGCTGACGTCGCGCGATGCGCAAACCGCAAACCAGCTCTCGAAGATCATCCCCCAGAGGATCCGATCCACCTGCCGTGACAAGGCAAACGTGTTCCTTTCCAGGCTCGACCCTCTTCGAGGAAGCTACAGGATGGGAGTTGAACCGTGAGTTGAGCAGACACAAGCTTACGAGCAGGTCATAATGGCCCAAGCTGCACATAGCTATATTATATAGGCCATGCTTGCCAGATTATCCTTTTCTATGGCCATAAATTGGACCACACTGCTAGAAACCTAATGCCAGGCGATTAATATCCTGCGAAGCCTGGTGAAGGCTGTGCGATCCGATGTATCGAGAAGGTCCAACGATGATTCGGTTTATGAATGTAGCGCGACCTAAAAGTCGCTTAGTTGGTACGCGAAACAAATGCCGACGCAATAAGGTGCGATGACTGGTAGCGTTGTTTATATAGCATATTAGATTAATCAATGTCGTCCTACAATTTGCCAACCAGAAGTTTTTCTTAGTAACGCAGCACTAATAGTTTAAAAAACGTATTATTCTACTATTACTATGTTCAATATGGCGACTTCCGTGGTATAACATTATGGCGGCGCACTGTAGATGGCTCTGTAAACTATCTCTTCTACTTCCTCAGCCTGGTTTAGTCCTTTCCTGGACGTAGGACTCTTACTTCTTCTTCCATATCTGTAAACTATATGGTATAAAGTAATAATATTATAAGAAACGATTTAATAAATCACACATATTATAATTTCACCATTATTTACCTAAAGATGTCAATTTTTAATGTATTCATATAGACTAATAGATGGCATTCTATCTCTCCGTACTGTCAATGATTATAATTGTATTATTTCTGTGATCAGGAATCAGCCTATATAAAAATGCGTAACATGCCACAAATAATTGAATGTTGTTATTGTTATAGTTGGTTAAATATTTGGTTTTTATAAAGAGTCGATGAATAATAAAATAAAAGGATTTATTATCAATGTTATTATAGATGGCCAAATAAATTGCTATTAGTTTGGCCGCCAATGCTATCAGCGCCACTTACATTTCGCCGTGTCGGGAGGGTTGCGTTGAGATGAGCAATCTAATACTATATATAATCAATACCCAGTCAATAAGGTGAATTAGATGTCTTAAGGTTGCCTACTTTTCTTATTTTTTTTTCATTTTGGTTTCTGGCAGGAAAGGGGGGGGGTAATAAATCGAGTCATGTGTCGAGGATCGCGCCGCGTTTTATGGAATGCCAGATGTTACCATTGACGTTGATATCTAGAAGGTGAAGTTCTAAGATGGATCATTAGAGTACCTACACATCTTTCTAAGCATTTTTATTTTTCGCTATATTAATAATGGTTATGTAATATTGCAGTTTTCGTAAAGTTCTCCAATTTTTCTTTACATCCACCTACGTAAGTTTTTGGTTGTCACCTGTATGTGGTTTATTGGTAAATTGGTAAATATATTTACCAATTTATGTTAGTTTATTGGTATATACAAGTATATTTATGTGGCGGCTCTGAATTCAGGATCAGGTAGACAATTGGTCATTTTAAAAGGGGTTGATGACAGGTCAACATCTACCCCCGCTGCTTAGGAAAAAGTATATTTCCATTGTCTTCCGACTCCTTCAGTAATTAATCAGAGTGCACATACCGATTCACGTCGCCGAACGGTGCGCAAACCGGGAAACATGGGGAAACTGATCCACCAGCGGTGAGACCTGAGACGCGAGAGCCTTACCCTGGGTAGACTTCCACACAAAGAGGTTACTGAATAGAAGTTGAATCGTGAGTTGGACCGATCCGAGAACACAGTGGATCTTATGGCCCAAGCTGCTCGAAACCGTTCGCTAACCGAAAGCCATACCAGTCACCTCTTGAAAACGCAATATCTTAAGTAAAATATCAGCATCCCAAGATAAGGGCGTTTATGCTCAGTTAGGAATGCAAAGAGCCATTGTTTGATTGGTGGTGAAGAACAGGTTTAATTAGTTTCTCCTGCACAATCTATACTAATAATAAATCTGTAAGGGACGGTCATGGAGTAAGTTAGTTTGTTTTCAGATATATTGTGTTTATAGGCTCAATATATGATACTGAAACTAATTTCACGATTTTTAGAATTTTTTTCTGTATGTGTGTATGTATGTATGTTCCTCCATAACTCTTAAACCAATTATCCGAATTTGATGAAATTTGGTATAAAAACATATAGACATCTGGGACACAGGATAGGCTATTTAAATTCTAGCTCCAGTTATGATAAGACGTGGCCCCCATACAAACCTAATTTATTTTTTCGAGTATCTGCATGTTTAGCTGCTTATTATGTTGAATGAGGTGATTTTATTCAGATTTTGTTTACACTATTATAATCACATACATCTAAAAGAAGAGTATGCCAAAAATCATCGCTAGAAGTAGTAAAATGACGGAGTACTGATCAAAAACTCTGATCGCATTTTCGCCTGGCGCGCGGCGCGTGCGAGTTTATGACGCGGGGCGCGGGGAGCGAGTGTCTATAAATACGGACCAGAGCGGGGGCCCGGGGGCGCTCGCCATATAGAACGCCAAACTCGACCTGCACGGACGTGTCGCGTGTAGAGCGCGGAGCGTGGTGTTTCGTATGCATTGTTTCGAGCGAACGCTATTTTTTTTAATCTGTTTCATCGCTTTGGGTTTAGTTAGCATTTTTGTTTAGATCTACATATGTATGTTCATTTGATTATTGATTAATATACTAATATTATAAAGAAGTAAAGTTTGTGTGTTTGTATATTTGTTAAATTGTAAGGGGTAATCTCGGGATCTACTGAACCGATTTTAAAAATTCTTTCACCAATAGATGTTCCTATGTAGGTACCTACTTAGGTATTTGGTACCTACTTAGGTATTTTGCCTAACTGCCGGGAACGTTTTCTAGGGTCTTATTTTACTTAAATTTTTCTTTCCATTACCGGATAGTAGGTACCTATGTACTTGAATGGTTTTTTATTTGAATTGAGTTGATAGCTTTGTGTTTAGTTTAGTTAGCATTTTTGTTTAGTTCTATGTAAGTATGTTCATTTGATTATTGATTAATTTTAAGTGCAATAAAGGTGTTATTGCGAATATATATTAGGCAATAATTTTTACTTTCCATTACCGAATAGTACCTATGTACTTGACTGGTTTTTATTTGAATTGAGTTGAATGTTCGTATTAATTTCGTAAGTATGTAGTTTATTCTGAAAGCATAGGTACCTTAGCTAAAATGAAAGAGTAGGAATAATCTATACTAATAATCCTAATAATGTGTGATAATTTTTAGGATTTTTTTTTATACAATGCCGCCAATTAGGAAAAGAACTAATCTCAACTCTGTGTCTTCAAAAGCGAAAAAAGCTAGACTCGCGAGACAGTCTGAAAGTCAGCAAGAAAGAGATGCACGCCTACAATCAAATCGCGAGCGGAATGCTTTGTCTTTAGACATGGAGTCCTCGCAACAGCGAGAACAGAGGTTGTCGGTTATGCGTGGTCACACTTTCATTATGTAAAACTGTTACTTCGGTTAATGAGCTGATCGCCCAAGTTTATCCTGACATAGAAAATCTGTCTAGCAAGGAAAGCTCTTGGCTCTGCGAAAGAGCCATTCTCACCCCAAAAAATGATGAGGCGGTTGCTATTAATAACGCAATTTTAAGTATGTTCGAGGCCCCCGAAATGGTGTTCCATGCCATTAATAGGGTAGTTGATGATGGCGACGAGACTAACTACCCGATCGAGTTTCTCAACTCTTTGAATGCTCCTGGACTTCCGGCACATACGATAACGTTAAAAGTTGGTGCTCCCATAATGTTGCTGAGAAACCTAAGCACCCCCAAGCTATGCAACGGCACCAGGCTTCTGGTGACAAAGAAACGTCAAAGAAACGTCATCGAGGCGACCATACTAACAGGTTGCGGCCGAGGGGAAGACGTGTTCATCCCGCGTATCCCTCTCATCCCCAACAACTACCCGTTCGAGTTCAAGCGTGTACAGTTCCCTGTGAGCGTCTGTTTCGCTATGACTATAAACAAGTCGCAGGGACAGACGCTCCGCACTGCAGGTGTAGATCTCCGCACGAGCTGCTTCTCTCACGGACAGCTGTATGTTGCTTGCTCAAGAGTGAGCAGCAGTAACGATCTTTACATCTGCACTCCCCATAACACAACACACAACATCGTTTACAAAGAAGCGTTACAATAAGATCATGACGACTGCTACCACCTTACCATATGATTAGCATCCCTTTTAATCACGCAATAAAAAATGTTATTGCACTTAATGCTTCGTAAAAATCGAAATGTACGCGAACGGAGTCGCGGGCACAGCTAGTTTATAATAATTTTATATCATAAAAGCTTATCTGCTATTAATGTTATTGTCCATGCTAGATAAATAAATAAATATATTTTTAGTTAATCACTAAAATATATACCTTTTATCATATAGCACACGACTGATTAAATATACTATGTAATACGCGGCCGTCTGGGGAAAACTTTATCAGTAAAATAAATTAATAGTTTTTAAAAAAAAACAATAAAAACACACTTTTAGGCTATGATACGATATTCCATCATGGAATTCCAGTGCCTATCTTCCGGGTTTATCATCAGACCTTGAAATCTAATCGTGGTCAAAGTTCATTCCAAGACTTTTCTAACAAGTCCAAACAAAGCTATGATACGATGTTCTATCATGAAGTTCCAGTTCATATCTTCCGACTCCATCATCAGATCAGTTCGACAGTACTATATAATGGTATTGTCATCAGAACTACATCCAGCTGCTAATTTTCATGACGCTACGTTCCATGGAAGATGGTTAAATTAGTTGCCTTAGATTCCATTACATAGTTACATAAAGGTCGACCTAATAAAAGCGTGTTAATAAGTCTCGGTCTCAGAAGACTGGAAAAGTTGAATATGAACAAATAATTTATGATTCAAGCAATAACCGAACTTTTGTTCTCATTCACAATAACTGCATCAACTAAGAAGCTTAACTTAACCACTCGAGAACGAGTTGGGAGGCGAGCGAATTTGATTTTTATCGGTTAAGTTTTACAATGAGTGGAAATGTATAAAAAACAACAAAGTTGGCGCAGATAATTTATTAGTGTGTATGTTATCTCTAAGATACCTCTATTATTCGTATGCTAAAACATGCGAGGTAATCCTCGTAGTAATAAGTTGATAATGTTTGATTATTCATTATGATTATTGTCCTTCAACCTATTACATTTTGAGCATTTACTTTTATTTTGTCTGTCTTTGAATTATTTTTTTGTATTATTTTTACTGATTTGAAAGAAGTAATTATTTTTATATTTATATTTGGATCATTGTCTTTTAGTATTATGATATGTAAAACTGTATTTGCAATTTTGAATACATAAAATCTATTTAGTATTGATATTAAATACGAACTGAATGAGGGCATTTTTTTATGTTTAATTTCATTCAAAATATAAATAATTTTATGTCCATTCAAAATAACTTCATTCGTTATGATTACTTTTCCCAAAAAGCTGGATTTGTGCTAATACTTGAATTATATATGAAATTAGACGCTACACTTCTATGAAAGAAATTCGGACCACAATGACCTTAGTCATAGTTGTAAACTATGTTTATCGCAATATCTCTTGTTCTAAATAACCATAATTCATGTACTTTCTAATCACGTGCTTTTAAACAGCATCGATTTGAGAGCGCTCCTCCGCGACTAGGCGCCCTTAACTGCAGTTGTTGTTTAAGCTTCAGCCTAGAAAGTTGTCGTAAATGATACCATAAGGACTCCCAAGGCATTTATTTTTAGCTATATAAAATATTTCACAATTCATGGTCTACTTGCTACTAAAATAATATGGAGGCCCTAAAGAGAAACATTTTTTTCAGGATTTTTCAACTTTTTCGGATATTTCGAATTTATAAACGCTGTACCCGGACTGCTTTGAGATTCCACTCAAAAAAAGAATGTGTTTTCGTTTCAATTCTGTATATTGAAGTGCTTTTGGATACAAATTTTTTTCCGTTGCATACACGAAAAAAAGAAGGTTTCCCGACGCGTGAGCATGCCTCATAGAGTTGTCCATGTAACAGGCATGGATTTTTTAAACTTAGTGTACACACTTGTAGCGATTGTCCCTGTGTTATAATTATTGTCATTGCAAATGCAAGTCGTTTGAATCCAGATGGCATATCTGTTGGAATCATTGGGATGCTTAGCAACAGGACATCTTCTCTCCCTTAAATTTTCTATTTATAATTGTAGCTTCGATGATATTGTTCATCATCTTTTTGACTGAAAGCCTGGTTCCGTTGCAAATTCATGGTGGATTGATGAAATTTAAAATAAATTTGGATTAATTCGTGATATATGTTCGGCAGTAGTAGTAATCATAAATTTACCCTTGCACTTGAATGTTAAGTATGTAATTTTCGCGAACGATATTTGTTGCACCGATCGATGTCGTTTGGAAGCATGAAATGTAATTATGTTCATCATCATATGTACATTTTTAAAAATATTTATTTATACAAAAAACAATACAGTATTAATACATTAGATATATCACTAAAACCAGGTCTGGTTTTCCTGTAATTTAAAAGAAAGCCTCTACGCTTAGAATAGGTATCGAGTTTACAGTAAATTATGTTACCACCAAATTCATTAAATTACTTAGATAATAATATTATAATTCGGTTTGTGTCACCTGATACCTAGTCGATAATGGTTCGGGTGCTGAATGTTATTCTGGCTATTTCACTTTTCCACCCGCTCATCACATTCTTGGTGTTTCATAAATAAATTTGAGGGCATTGCAATACACGCATAATTTATTATTTTTTTCTAATAACCATACTTGGATGAAGACTGTAATCATAGTTAGCATCCTAATGGAAAGCACCAAGATTTAAATAAGCTTACTGTGTTCGTCTGGATCGAGCACTGCGTACTCGAACGGTTTCAAGTTTTGCTTTCTGCTGCTGTTCAGACGAATAAATAGGCTTGATTATTACGTACTCGAGCGACAGAATAACTTCATTGTGCTATAAAAACATAACTTAATGGATATTACACTGGTTTTATAAAAAAGACAATTTATGCCCAAATAGCGGACTTATCGCTATAGCGATATCTTACAGTCAACCATTTGATAAAATAATTCCTAATTTCCACAGCCACACAGAGAAGTAGTAAAGTTAAATTTAAAATAAACTTATACAAATATATGTCAGTAACGTATGCTAAGGTTTCCCAGGGAAGGATAAAGGAGAAGACAAGGTGGGGTATTTGGTTAGTGGCTGTGTAAAAATAAATGTTTCTTCAACAACTTTTTGAAAGTATGCAGCGAAGATGCATGCCTGATAGAGTGAGGGAGCTGATTCCATAAACGAGCAGAATGGACTGTAAAAGAGTGCGTGTAAACAGAAGAATGATGTATCGGAATGGCGAGTGTGTTATCCCGGCTTGATCGAAGTGGAAGACCGTGGCCTCCCAAAGGGTGGAAATTCTCCTTGAGATAGGAGGGTGAAGTGGGGTTATTGAGTATGTTATAGAGTAGCGACAACGTATGCAAATTTCTTCGATCGCGAATAGGAAGCCAATGAAGTTGCTCACGAAAGCAGCTAACGTGGTCGAACTTTCTCAAATTGAAAACATACCTGAGTAAGATATTTTGCAGACGCTCCAGCTTATTCAAAATAACCTCACTGGCATCTATATAACAACTCCAGTCTTGCCGCTCGTGTAGATCAACTAATCGCTTGTCGTTTGGATAGCATAATCGATTTGACAGCAAACGTAATGCTTTGTGATGACTATTACAAATTCACCTAAAACAACAAAGAAAATGCGTGTAATATCTACTATCTAATGTCAGCCGACAATTAGAATATCACAAACCAAACCAGTTATTTTTCAACATACAAAGAGGAAGGCAACTAATTTAATGGATTTATTTTTTTCTCTAAAGTGTAAACCGAAAACACATGAACCGCCACTAAACTATTTGAAGGTTGAATCCTAGGGTTGACTCCTAGGGGAAACTGGCATGCAGGCCAGGTTTTGACCCGGGTTTGACCGACCATAAACACATGGTTCTTAATGGCCTAACGGCAACAGGGCTAATTAACCTCATATTTATTACTTGGAGCTAGTAGATATTAGTGACGAAGAAGATTCCGTGTAAAATGAGAGATGGAACAAGAAAGACCAGCAGCCGCTCTGCGTAGTATGTAGACGACGGCATCAATCAAATGTTGCATTATCCCGCTGGCTGCTGGCCCCAGAAATATTATGAAGCGTTCTACCTACACCACAGAGTGATCTGAGAGTTGTGTATTTCACAACAGATAAGACAAAACCGGAAATTGGTTAGATGGATTGTCTCCTCGGAACTTAAAGTTCAGAGTTGAAAGTTAGAATCACTTGGATTTTATATTGACCGTGATTATGCTGTCTACGGAATTCCAATTTAGTTTATTCGACCGCAGATATATTGGCGACAATGTAGTTTTTTTTTAATTTTACTACTTAAGTCACTGCAGCCACAGTATAACAGACAGTAGCTTCTCTTAGAACAAAATTGAAATTAAAGCGAGTGGCGTCTCGAGTCCTAGGCTACCACCACTCCGCACGAAGGGACCGAGGTGTCGTTGAACCAATTTCGCAGAAGCAAGCGCGACGATATTGATAATGTGCGATCAGCAAGGCAGCGAGCTCTTTAGTTTTTTTATGTACAAGGTTTTTAGTGTTTTACATACATATATTCGGTAGGTTAAAAAAATATTTCTAATACCAACATCATTACAAGTAAGTTATATGTAATCGAAGAATATAAAATAATAGTCAAAATAAAATATATCCCAAAACAGAGTAGGAATTAGAGTCAAAAAATCTTATGCCTTTACTCATCCATATATATGTGCACAACCATATATCAAATATAAAACTAACGAAAGAGGACCAAGCAAGCACTCGAAAAATGAAATCATTGATGCAAGGAAAGATGGCATAAATGATTTTGTAATTCTCCAAGACAAACAAATGCAACACCGCAACGCGGCTGCTAAACTTCTTCTTCTCTGTTTTATTGGCAAATGACATCAATGTGCAGATGATAATTGCCAGTACGGAGTCTTATCCTATGGTGTTATTGAGATTTTTTCTATGACTCGAGAGTTATGGATGGTTGCGTACATCTCAGACACAAAGGCAATCCAGAAAGTTTTAAACCATTGTAATCATGTAGAACTTATGATGTAATACTATATACAATATAAGGATTCCGGAACACTGGTCCTTGTACGCAACGTACGCCACGCATGATTGACATATTATGTCCCTTGAATTGGTATGAAACCAGACACATTTATCCGACGCAACGGCGTAAGACAAGTGTGTCTACTTTCATGATAATTAAATGGCCATATGTCGTAATACGTTGCGTTCGTGACGTACGTGGGACAATTGTGGCGCTGGCCAGATGCCGGCGCCAGACATGTGGGCAAAGTTTGGGCAAACATTTTCAAAACATTTGAAAAAAATGTATGTGCACAAATAGGAGCGCAAATATTCTTGCCAGACTTGTTTTCAAATATTTGCGGTCACATTTATCGCAAAGATGGCTGACAGAATGGACGACGATTTTATACGACGTATACAGGACCCATATAAAAGCGCAGAAATTATTATTGAGAGTAATTCACAGGAAAAACCGGCGTCATCCATCTGCCTTGTTATTTTCCCAATCCCATGTGCTATCAGCTAAACAGTTATTCATTAAGCAAGCGCTTCTTGCATTCTACAAATCTAGAGATGACCACGCCCGAACTCAAAACAATCTGAACACAAGAATGTCCGCGAGTATCAATTATATAATTCCGTCAGTCAGGACAACATTTGCCCAGAGACATATATTCTACATAGCCCCAAAATTATATAATTCCCTTAGTGAAGACATGAAAAATTATCCTAACATAAAAATATTTAAAGCAAACCTTAATAGATGGCTACTTAATAAGGGATATGTAAAATCTGATCAACTTCTTTGCAACGCACGACAATTTATTTAGTATCACTTATCTATTTTTCTTAATTAAATTTTATTAAATTACAACTATAAATGTATATATTTATTACATAGCTATATTTTTTATAAAATTGGTATATTTATGTGTATATACAGGTGGTGGGTTCAAATAATTTATTTAAAAAAAAACACTTCATTTCTAAAAAATTGCATAAAAATATGCACATCTAGAGACGGGCCAAATTATCGCCTAGTTAGATATGCTATTGGCAGTAAAGGTCATGTAAGATGTGTTAAACCTCCCTATATTAAGTATTAAATAATTTATATAATTATTATAAGATTACATGACCTATGAATGAACTGTATACCTAATCCTATGTACCTAAATAAATAAATAAATAATAAATAAATATAATTGTGCATCACATCAAATGCAAACCACGTTGGTTTAAAAATTTCATCGGCCCCTGAGCCTGTTTTTGTTGTGTCTTTAATCTTTTTCACATTACCTCTGTACTGTGTTAGTAGGCTATTTCTTTTCTTTTTAAGTTCTTCCACCGTAAAAGGCACGGAGAGACTATTCTTTATTCTAAGCCATGCGTCGTTTACAAGGTTTCGATTTTTATGGTCTCTATTTTTCGGATTCCATATTGACGGTTCTGCTTGAAGAAGCTCGAGAAATTGGATAACAGCGTCATTACTCCACTCCATTGTTGACACTCAGAACACAACTGCTCCGTTCAGCGGCGCGCACGTTACTAAACACTGCGACAAGTGTGGCAGGCCGCACAAACTTTGAAGTTTGTATACTTTGATGTGCGCAGTAAAAACCGCCTCACGATGGCAAACTGCAAATGTGTTTTCAAACTTTGCACAAATACGCAAATGCCCGTGCCTCACTTGGCGACTTTGTAGGTATTTGCGTATTTGCTCACATGTCTGGCGCCGGCATTACACATGTACACATGCGTATGTGTGTACATACATACACATATACATTGATATCCGTATATAAGTATACGAATTAACATAAACACTCACACATTATATAAGTCAGATGCATGTAGAGGTTCCAAAAATGTGACTTGTGTGTATGCGTGACAAATACTTTGTAAGTTACCATATTGTTTAATCTTAGCAAGTATAAAATTCACCTGAAAATATATTCTGAATGTTGTGTGCTGAAGGCACAAACTTAATATATGAATTTTATTCCCTTCAAAATTGAAATGAGGTGACCTCATTTTTACCTATTGTTTGTAAGAAATCGCTATCACTGTACTGCAATATGTTTTGTACGTATATTCGTTGCAATATGTGTTGTACTGCAATTCGTGTTTCTCAAAAGCCTTACCAGACAGTCTGTATATTTTGCCACCATTGTAAGTCCAAAATAATGGTATTTATATTTTTTAAATATTTGTGAATAAAATTTTATCAGGCATTATATTTGATGAATGAAGTTCATCAAGTAGTATCTGTCCTGAAGTTCGTCGAATATTCGTCGGAAGTCACAAAAGTTGGAAATTGGCAATTTACAAATGCCTGTCACATCTAATGCATTAGTATTAGACCACTTTCATAATCTGTACCTCAACTGTTGGCATAATAAATTGCTTGTCTGTGGAAAACAAAGTACGGCGAGAGAAACGCTCTCCGCGTCGCGCGTGACGCCCGCGATTCATCTTCCTGCGGTATTAATGGTGAGATTAACAAAATTACACCAAGGCCGACGTGAAACTGTTATCATCGCCGTAATAATAACGTATTAAAAAAGTGAGGCAGACGAAGGCCGTACCGGACAAAAACGTAATTTCGCTGACACAAGGCCATAATATATTATAATAAAAATCTTAAAATATGATTTAATTAAGTACAGGCGAAGAGATCTTTTGAGCCTTGTAGAATAATTAGAGTCTAAAATTATTTTTATATTCAATGACAAACACCCTTATACTTATAATGATAATTCCCTATTTTCTAGACTTATTTATAAGCCAACTTACTCTTCGAGAAGTACACACACAGCCATACTCACATAAGGTACGTCGGTCGTAGGTACGTCCATTACCAGTGTATTGTAGAGGCTCGAAGCTAAAGAATGTATCGTATCGTTGTCCATGTGTTGTGTTCATTTTAATTTTCGGATACCAGTATCGATTTCTAAGTCTCATGTCCGTGATTTCAAAGTTGAAATGTCTAATATTTTAGCTAATGTCTAATATTTTAGATTAGCTAATATTTTATCATATGTTTTCAACATTAATAAAGTTTAAGTTATAACGTAAAGACCGAGTTTAGAAGTAAGACCGAGTAAATAAGACAATAAACGTAAAGACCGAGTAAAGAAGAGAATAAACGTAAAGACCGAGTTTTACGTGCTGAAAGAGAGCATTCACCCTTTTTATTGTATAGGAGTTCTTAGATTGTCAGCAACTCTAATTCTTTTTTATGTTTTCGAGTGTATGTATTTTAGTGCATGCGATATTAGCACCAGCTCAGCAAAGGTTAATTGCCTAGTAAAAGGGTAACCCAATATTATGACAAAGAGTGAATATCCTTCCCAAACGAGGTTTATATGAAGGGCTAAAAATATATGTTTTATTAGGATAAGTCTGGATCGTAAAACTAAACTAACCTTTATTGTTTATGCCATGTTTGTTACAATTCGGCAGCCTCCGTTCCAATAGGCTCCCCTCCTCCCAATATCATACATAACAGGAGCAATATGTTTGTTATTGGGTGAAGAGGAGCGTTTATGCGGGCCGAGCATTATGAGCATCGAACAATAAGCCTTCCGGCCAGCTTTAATGACAAATGTGAAGAAATTAAAGAAAAATATTATGTTCTTGTTTTTAATAAATGTCTCCATACCTTTCATTTTTATTTTTATTCAGTAACATTCAATTAAATACATGAAATCATAGACATGTTTAATAACAAGTCAAAATTACTCCATTGTGCATCCAAGGTAGTAGAAATGCTGGGCATTTCAGTGGTAACGCACTGCCAGCTGCCTTTAATTCTGGCGCCGCCGTTATTTAGTTACAAGTTGTTAATTTGTATGAAGTTCTTAGCAGCCAAGCTCGAACTCTATCGAGCCCGTATTAAGTCATTTACTGGCGCTGCAGTCAACTGGCCCGCTGGCAACATCGGCGGATACTATTATTGTCGCACGTCTAGCAAACCACAAACAATTAACAAACAAGTTGGCAACTGCTGGACGGATAAGTTAGCAACTTGGTGGATGGACATCCGAATGATACAGCTGGAATCGACATTACTAAAATGCAGTCATCCACAATATACACCGGTAACACAATATATTTGTTTGTTTGATCACTAGAAATTAATAATATTTATGTTAAAGAAGCACTTTCAATTAAACCAAAACTAACGAAAGCGATGATGCCACTGTTTCAAGTGTGTTAGAGCAAAAAACAAATCACATGAAATAATATCTACATATTTTAAAAAGCAACTTGTATCCGTCTGTCTGTTTGTTTGGGCTAAATAAATGAAAAAAATCGATAACGAGGAAGTAAAAATAAATATAAATATTTTATCGTAGTTTCAACATCACCATTCTGATATTAGCCATTAAAATTCAGGTCAGGAATAATTCAGTCAATGAGCGACTGGTCTCCGGTTCGTAACTGTAGAGACCTCTATCTATCGTACGGATAACTGGTTAAATTAAATGCATCAAAGAGGTGTTTGGATCATCATCATTGGATTGCTATCATCAGGCAAGTATGCTATACTAAATAAGGAAGAAATCAGATTATGAATTGAATCAAAAATTTCCCACGCACCTTTGAAATGTAATCAATGGTATCAAATATTTGTTAGAAAGATGTTTAAATTTGTATTTTATATATGATAACAAGAAGAATACTATGTCGGAGAATTTAATTTTTTTATACTTTGGCCTTTAATATATATCGAAATCATACAACTTGGTTATATCATTTATTACTTTTTAACAATAATATTTAATGAAGAATATTTGAATGGCAATTGGGTAGCACGTGTGACGTCTAATGACTTGATTTTCACAATGTCATGTTTCACATTAATCAACAAGAATCCAACTATAAAGTCTCATTTAATCGATCGGAATTGTAGCCGTTGCTATAGTTTTACGTACTTACGTATTTAACCTATCAAGTTTTCTTTTAGTTAGATTGGATTTCATTAGTTTTCCTGTCATTAATTTAACGTCGAAATCAATATCACGGTTTTATTGCTCTTCATATCATATAGTAGAGTAATGTTCTTTTATTATACAATGGTATAAGATAGATAAAATTTCTTAATTATGTATTTATGAAATTAATATAAATTTAGTAGAAAGGCGTTTTCTTAAGTCTACCAAGCCATTAGTAGATAAATAAATAACCTAGGACTGCAGTGCGGAATAAATTTAATTTAGTATGACCTTAAAAAGCATTTCATTAATTTTATTTTCATTTTATTTTAAACAAAATATGAATAATACATACAGGGACAACTTTCAATTACTCGGTATCCCTGTAGTGGGTAGATCAGTATGAGAAAACAGGCAACTTTTGATAACAAATTGTGAAAAAAAATGCTTAACTATATATAGCATTTTTTTTTCAAAATATAAAGCTTTACGAATTTTAGATATTTTTTTAATTCATTAATTCCTCATTCGTTTAACTCATTTGTTCATCCGTTTAATTTATTCTCCCGGAGATTTCGAATATATTCATGTAATCTTGAGAGCTTTAGATTCATAATTAGAAGTACTTTTGTTAAAAAAATATTTCGATTTTTACCCGCTCTACCTTTGGTTATTATTCAAAAAGTAGGTGAAGATTTGTTTTTTTTCATTAGGTTTTTCAATAACAATACTTGTTTCGTTTAAAATATACCACACAAATATATAGCGGTTATATAAGGGGTTTTTATATAGCGGTTTTATATAAATTTATATATATTTTTAAAAAAAAACTGATAATATAGTGGAAGTATCACGTACGTTCGTGTAAGTAGAGCGGTTAGTAAAATAAAAAGGATGCTTCTGTACCAAAATACACAATTATAACAAATAATCCGATTAGCCGGATCCGGGCGCCCATACAGTATAGACCGTCTAGATTCGGGCGCCCAGTTTAGATTCGGGCGCCCATACAGAGTCTCTGGGTTCGACGTAGAATGCATGATCAATACTGTGTTCATCACTTGACTGAATTTCTAGGAGACAAGTCACGTAATGACGAATCCTATATGACACGAGGACACAGGCGACAATTTAGCGCATGCATCGTTCACGTCTACGTGACGCTGCACGTTAACGCGAAATGTACGATGACGCCGCTTTGTGTAACTGTGCACCATATCAAAATAACAGCGTCCTCTCTTCCATTGTATGCGGATGCAGATGATGACATAAATCAAAAGGTCCATTAGCCCACCGCAACGCGACTGTTATTACTTGCCCTCCTGGTACGATCTGCACAATAAATTGTGTCATCAACCGACGATATATCGGCATCGTTTATTTGTGTCACGCTGCGGCTATCCTAAATTAACTATAAATATTCAAGTCATATATCGATATTGGATAGGTGAATAGCCGCTGAAAAATTAGACTGGTAAAATATTTAATTACTTACAGCCAACTTATTATTATTATTATTATATGGTGGATCGGTTTTTCTTTTTTCAGAATTTTAAAACCTCCCTATGCGAAAAAGATGATTTATGGCATATAAGACCAAGGGAAGAATAAAAAAAATGTTTTGGTTAAGTACTACCACAAGGGGGTTGAACTTTATAAACTTTTGGTTGGAATTAATTCGGACAAAGCTGGAAATGCTTTTATTTCACTAAGGGCGTCCCAAATAATACTAATGTAAGTTTGCGATGGTTTCTTAATGGAGTGTTAGACGCTATGGCCAAAAAAACAAAAAAAGGACCCTTTTTGGTTTTTTGCTTATAAATTCTGAACGGTACTTCCTATCTAAATGTTTTTGTGATAAAAATTGTAGAGCATGAACTTACACGTCCGACGACATACTTGACAATGCATTTATTTTAGCGATATGGCCAAAATTAGCAGTCAAAAATAGGCATTTATTACCATTTTAGCTGAAAATTGTGTTATGCTCATTTGCAAATGCCTGTGACCCACAAACGGCTATTCCAAATGAAAAATGCCGACCACGAAAGTTGTAGAGGATCAAATTATCTGATATATTATGTCAATTAGCTGTCTGTCATTTAATTATCAGACATTTCTCAATAATTTAAGCACCTGGCGGCGTGCGAGCGGGGCGTTCGGTCCGCTCCTATGTCTTACTCCCTCTCTCGTTCAGTTTTCCAAGCGACTTACTGAGTGCGGGTGTCAATTTAATATCATATCCGAGATTTTACTGTAGTTTGTCTAAAACTGGATGTTTCGTTGACAGTGTTTTTTTGTTATGGCTGGTATTACTTGTTTTGTATGTGGTGAAAGTGTAAAGGATGATGACGACAGAGGAACAATCAAGGAACGGGCTTTGAAAACTTTTATTAAAGCCAGTAAGAGGAGACAGTATGGCCATTACAGGTGGTTAGTCTGGACAGGGCTAGAAATCGGTTATTACAAGAAGCGCCGAAAAGGTGCCTACACGAAGGAGCCAAACATTTTTCTTGCAAACAGTAGCAAACAACCCTCCACTCCGTGTGACAAGGGCTGCTGTAGATGCATTTAGTTTATAGAAAAATTGCCTGTTTTGTGAGAAGGATGCCACTGATGCCTTCCAGGCAAAGGAAAGGAAAAAATCAAAAGACAAACGGAACAGCACAATTTTTATTTGGAAAATATTTAGATAGGAAGTACCGTTCAGAATTTATAAGCAAAAAAACAATAAAAGTGGTACTATTTTTGTTTTTTTTTTGCCCATATCGTGTAGCGCTCCACACATAAACCGTCGCAAACTTACATTACTATTATTTGGGATGGCCTTAGTGAAATAAAACCATTTCCAGCTTTGTCGAAATTATTTCCAGGCACGGCCCCTTTTTGGTCTAATTTGACTGGGCTATTAGGTGTTCGAGCCTTTTTATGGTAAAAATTGAAAGTGATTTCTGTTTCAGGGAAACAGACATTTAGTTCTTTATAATGTTTATATGAGAGAACACATACTTGTAACCATTTGTTTACAAATAAAAAAAAACAGATATATTTACTAGCTTCTTTTTAAAATAAAATAAAGAAAAATCAAAAAACCCGTCAAAATTACAGTGAAAGGTAATCATATTGGTGTTAAAAACTGACATGAGGTCATGACATGACATGACATGTGGTTGCAGACTATTTCTTATAAACCTATTCTCCATATGGTCCGCAGACACCACCAGATGTTTCCCTGACTATTTTGAGCGTTTCTTTCAGTAGTTTAGTATGGCAGGGAAACCCTTTGATAGTAGATAGTATTGCCGCCTGGTGATCGAGTTTTTCCACGTGGTCGGGTCGAATCACGTGGGGAAGACTTCAGACCCATTATATATATATATATATATATATATATATATATATATATATATATATATATATATATATATATATATATATATATATATATATATATATATATATATATATATATATATATATATATATATATATATATATATATATATATATATATATATATATATATATATATATATATATATATACACTACTGTGAAAAAGTCTTCGAACAGTTACCCACAAAATAAACGAGGTGTCGTATTTTTGAAAGCAATCAAGTGCGTCCATTCCTTTTTTTTGTCGGGCTTGTTCATTCATCGGAGGAGTCATAAAACTTTATTAGACATTTCTGCAACCTACCAGGGTTGGGAAACAATTAGAAATGCTTCTTTTTCCTTTTTTCTTAAAAAGAAGGTTATAAAATTATTATCTTTTAAATGGGTACTTTATATTTTTTGCTAATTTAAAATGTATTAATGGCTATATTGATGTTAATTTATAAAATGTTTTTTTTTATATAAAGAATATGCTGTATACATTTAGTTAATAAAATAAAATAAAATAAATAAAATAAAGAAGAGTGGACAATGGTTAAATTTTCACAAAATGCCGTTCTCGTCTTTACCTGAAAAAGGGGTTGTATTTAATACTAATGTTATTTTTGAGTAGTTGCATATTGAGTACGTCGCAAAACGGTTATTGTGAAATAGTTTTTGATTCTCTCTGCGAATATTGAAAAAATATATAATTCGAAATACCGTCGTTTAACCCTGCCGCGGAAAATTGTTTATATTGCTGTTGACCTGTGAACTATTTTAATGTATTTTATTAAAATGAATCAAATTAGTACAATGGATCGAGAAAAAAATATTATTCACTATAAAGAAGGACATTCCGTGCGAAAAATCCAACAATTGACTGGAAAATCTGTATGTGGGATCTATAATGTTATCAAAAAATTCAAAAATACCGGACAAACCAAAGACTGTCAGAGGAGTGGAAGACCTAAAAAGATTGATGAATAATCTGAGTACTATAAAGTGGTCTCATCCTTAATTAAGGTAAAAAAAAAAACTCAAGCCGTGATCTGGCCCAGGATCTTAATGAGTCTTGCGGCGTTTTGGTGACCCCATCGGCGGTTCGAAAAATCCTGCTGAAAAATAATCTTCGAGGGTGTGTGACCAAGCGGAAACCATTACTTCGTAAGAATAATCGTCAGAGACAATTAAAATTTGCCCAAGAACATAAAACTTGGACCATGGGCAGTGGAAAAGAGTCCTCTGGACAGACAAGTCCACATTCAAATTTTTTAGATCTAATCGCCGCCAATTCGTTCGCAGATGCCACGGAGAACAATATAAAGACAAGTGTTTGGCTGCAACAGTTAAGCACGGGGGAGGTTCTGTTATGGTTTAGGGGTATTTTTCGGTGAATGGGGTTGGACCCTTGGTCAGAATTCATGAGAGACTGTATTCAGACGGGTACATGAATTACTAAAGCAGTACACTTGTTGGATTTTTCGCACTGAATATCCTTCTTTATGGTGAATAATATTTTTTTGTCGATCTATTGCACAAATTTTATTCATTTTAATAAAATATAATCAAAGAGTTCACAGGTCAACAGCAATAAAAACAATTTTCCGCGGCAGGGTTAAACGACGGTATTTCGAAATATATATATTTTTAATATTTGCAGAGAGAATCAAAAACTATTTCACAATAACCGTTTTGCGACGTGCTCAATATGCAACTACTCAAAAATAATATTAGTATTAAATACAACCCCTTTTTCAGGTAAAGACGAGAACGGCATTTTGTGAAAATTTTACCATTTCCCACTCTTCAAATTGTTTCCCAACCCAGGTAGGTTGCAGAAATGTCTAATAAAGTTTTATGACTTCTGCGATGAATGAACAAGCCCGACAAAAAAAAGGAATGGGCTCACTTAGTTACTTCCAAAAATACGACACTTCGTTTATTTTGTGGGTAACTGTTCGAAGACTTTTTCACAGTAGTGTATATATATATATATATATATATATATATATATATATATATATATATATATATATATATATATATATATATATATATATATATATATATATATATATATATATATATATATATACGCATCTATTTATCCATCCATATATATATATATATATATATATATATATATATATATATATATATATATATATATATATATATATATATATATATATATATATATATATATATATATATATATATATATATATATATATATATATATATATATATATATATATATATATATATATATATATATATATATATATATATATATATATATATACGCATCTATCTATCCATCCATGCTTATTTGTGCTTATTTGTATCAAATGAATGTATTAATGAAATAAATAGATTCAGAATCGAATCGCAATCGAGAATAGGTAAGTTAACAAATGAAACTTTGCCCAGGTATGTTTATCATTTAAATACTTGTTAGCCTTAGTGTATCCTATCTTACAAAAATCCCTTAGGATTTCTACTGTAAAAATGTTTACGTTATCCCATAAAACAAGTTCCGATCTTTTTTAATCGGAACTTTGGAGCTGAAAGCTCATTTCTCTTTCTGGTGATCATATTATGATCAACACTGTCTTCATTGAACAGCTTTAAATTTCTACGGTCATACAATATATGTAATTGTAAAAATATACGGATGAGGTACATTGCTAATATTAATTTCCTTGAAGAGTTCCCGCAGTGTCTCTCTAGAGCTTAGCCCATATATCGATAGAATAGACCTTTTTGCAGCCATAAGACGGTTACAACATCAGCAGCCATACCCCATAACAGAATGACCAGAATGGCCAGAACGCATAATACTATTAAAGTAGCTGAAGTAAACTAATCGGGCCATTGCTTCGTCAGTCAATAGAAAGACCGGTGAATTAAGGGCCGGTAAATGACTATTTCGTCATCCAAAATGCCAATCCAAACTACATACATTGATTTAAGATTAAAAGAAAAAAAATTGTATATTTTTATTTATATCCCTTACTGTAGCGGCCCACCTGTCTTCTGTCTTTTTGACTTTTCCGTTAATGTCTTGTGACATTATCTTACAGGCGGCCAGCTTTTTTTTTATATCACTTGGCAGTACTCTGGCTATCACCATCCAATATGTATAGCCATTCAAGTAGTGACCACGCTCGGCGCTGTTTAACTTGATCTGACGGAAACCACCCAAGTAGCACAAATCGGCTATATAACGGTCATGGCAACGTCATCGCTACAGCTTTTAGTCACAAGAACTGGTCTTATAGCAGTCATATAAACGTTTATATAACGTCTATACCACCGGATTAGGCGCATTTTATACGGCTTTTAGCTGAATAGTGGCTGAATAGCGGTTATAACAGCTACATTTGGTGGTATAAGAAAGCTGAATAAGCACTTATAAAGCACTTATAACGCTTGCTGTGACACCCTTATATAGCCAGCGGCTGTAAAAATGTCTCCAATTCATACTTTAGTACAATTTCTAGTCAAGTAATGTCTTGAAATGATATAGAATGGTAACAAAAGGAAGCTGCATGTTCATTTGCCCTCGCAAACATAGAATTCCTAATGGCTACTAATACATTGTATTTTATTGACTTTAAAATGATTGTATTGTAGTTTAATATACCAAATTCTCTTGCGGACATCAATTCCTCGATAATATTAATTAACATGTCTAACCAAATTTTACGCGCCTTGAAAATAATAATATTTTACCTCAATTTTAATTCATAATTATGTTTTATCGTTTTTTTGTAATATATATTTTTTTCTCTCAGTAAAATAATAACAATTGCTGGGTATTGTTCACACACTTTGAAATACGTTTTACCTATAACACGTGTATTTTATGACTTCAAATGCCTTTAAAAATATAATGCAAAATAATTAGGTTACAACGATTCGAGAAAAAATGGCCGCTTTTCTTATATGGCATCTGCAAATTTAATATAACCTTTAAAAACTATGAGCTGCGTAAGTGAGGTCCTAGTGACAACTTTACAGCGTTAACACTTTATAAATGCGCCTTGAAAATAATAATATTTTACCTCAATTTTAATTCATAATTATGTTTTATCGTTTTTTTGTAATATATATTTTTTTCTCTCAGTAAAATAATAACAATTGCTGGGTATTGTTCACACACTTTGAAATACGTTTTACCTATAACACGTGTATTTTATGACTTCAAATGCCTTTAAAAATATAATGCAAAATAATTAGGTTACAACGATTCGAGAAAAAATGGCCGCTTTTCTTATATGGCATCTGCAAATTTAATATAACCTTTATAAAACTATGAGCTGCGTAAGTGAGGTCCTAGTGACAACTTTACAGCGTTAACACTTTATAAATCGATTACTGCACTTCAATATGACTATAAGCTGTATAATGGTCTTGTAACCAATATACAGCCTTTGGTGGATTAAGGGTAATGTAGTAGCTTTTGTTTTGTTTGTTCTATAAAGGTTATTTATTCGACTACTATACAGCTGTTAGTTAAAAATGGTTATAAATGAGTATGCTTTATAGCGATTATTCTACCCTTATTCGACGAAAAGGAATATACTACCCTTATTTACGACAAAATTATATGACTAAAAGGTAATATAAGCTAAATTGCTTTAGATGACACCTTTACGCTCAGAGTTAATCTGAACGCCTTTACATGACTTTTAATCAGCTGAAAGCTATATTCGGCATTTCTTATATGGCTTTTGTGCTTGTTGGACAGGGTTTCAAAGCAGCTACAGGCGTTAAGTAAACAATTTTTCTTTAAAAATTATACGTGTAATAACTTTCCTTTTAAAAAAAAATACTCAAATTGCAATTAGTACCATGCTATGATTAACGCCATGCTAAATTTCAAGAGAGCAGTGTTTTAATCGAGAGTAATTTGCATTGGTGGTATTGCATTTGCAACCTGAACCGTCTCTAAAAAGAGGGTAGGTTTTTTTTACATAGGATTGTCGTAAGTTTGTCAGATGTCTAAATACATCATAGAGATTGTAAATAATAAAGAACAATGTAGTAGCTTAATAACTAGGAATCAATGAATTTCGATTTTTGACCATGACCTCTTAAGGAAGTAAATGCTTTTTCAATGTTGACAAAACGCAACGCAACGATTTATTAAAAAAAATCTTAAAATCACCCTTTAATAAATTTATGGTTTATTCAATATACCGTTAAAGTGCCTAACAGAAGTTTCCCGGTTTTTATAGAAAATGTTTGTAGACGCATCAACAATATGCTCAAATATCTGTAGGTTCTAGGGGTGACTCGTATTCTGAAATTGTAAGTGCAAACTATAAAAGCCTACTATACCGATATTTTAGAGAGTAAAAAAATACTATAACCACAGTATCACTGCTTAAAAGTTATATATTTTATAACAGGCTATACACAGCAGCTCTCGACGTGAAATAAACATTTTAAAGCCAGCCGAAGCAACTTCTATAATGCACGGGCGCAGTCTCATATCTTTTGCGAATAAGCTTTCGAGAAAATGTCCCTCTGCAAATGCTTTTAGCGTCCTCAATGGAATATGCGACTTGTCCGCCCCTGATATACAAAACGACCTCTTTAAAGAACGCTATCATATCCCCGAAGAGAAATTAATAGAAACATGCAGCGACCCGATCATTTTCATTGTCTATCTCTTTCCTTCGCGCGAAATATTAGAAACAAAATATGTACAATATACCGACAAGTTTTAGTCGAGCTTCGGCTACCGAAGGCTCAGCTTGAATTAGCGATATTTTTTTGAGTATAACATTCCTGGCCCAAGGGAAAGTAGGTATTGTGAACGCATTAAAAAATCGAGAAGAAGGCGAAAATATCCATTTTGATTCCCCTCATACGATTTAGATCGTTTCCAGGCTGAAGTATGTCTGTGAGTGTGTGTGGGTGTTTCTCACACATACTGTGTATGTGTGTGTGTGTGTGTGTATGTGTGTATTTCTCCACGATAACGCCTAAACTCTTTAATCGATTGAGCTGAAATTTGGCTTGCAGATATCATTCAGTCATGGCAAGAGTCGGAAAGATTGTAATTAAATGTAATCCATCGGCGGCAATAATAATCTTATTATTGCCGCCGATTTCTTCTCAATAAAATTAAAATCCGCCAAACAAACTATCTTTTTGGTTAAAATATCTCGTATACAAGCGACGTAAATAACATTTAAAGTCCGCAATATTAAAGAAAATGCTATGGCATTTTTGGAAAAATGCCATTTAAATACCGCGGAAAATATTACTACACGAATTGGCGCGTGGGGGGAAGTTAGGTAAGCGCGGGGGGGGGGGGGGTTGTTCACTTGCCGGGAAAGTTTTGGGGTGACATAACCGATTTTTTATACATATATTATTAAAACAGTCGATTTGGATTCTTTTAGGGATCAGCCAATCAACCGACAATAACCAAATTCCGGTTCTGATGAATTGCAAGCAGCCCGTTATTAACGGGCTTATATTCTAGTACTTTATATCCTAGACACTAATATAAGAAAGTCAGTTTCGTTGATCTGATCTAAACGGGTAATAAAATATTTTCTATCGATTGATTAAAAATGTGGTTATTTCATTATTTATTTTTATTAATATAGTTTAATTAATAATATGTCAACTAAAATAAAAGACTTTTATTTTATTAAAGTTAAACTATATTAATAATGAAATAACCACATTTTTAATCAATCGATAGAAAATATTTTATTACCCGTTTAGATCTGATCAACGAAACTGACTTTCTTATATTAGTGTCTAGGATATAAAGTACTATAATATAAGCCCGTTAATAACGGGCTGCTTGCAATTAATAAGAACCGGAATTTGGTTATTGTCGGTTGATTGGCTGATCCCTAAAAGAATCCAAGTGTAAAAAAATGGTGCTCATAGATAGATAGTAGTTTAAAAAAGGTCTATGCAAATAATGGCCTCTTAATCTGTCTCACCTCCGTCTGAAAAGCGAGTGAGACTGAGATTGAGCCTATGGCGTTTCAGTAGATATAGATCTACTGAAACGCCAAGTAACTCGTAGGCTTCACCCAAGGTTAGGCACGATTTTCCTAATACTTGTAATTGAATTTACGCTGTAAGATCTTCATACGTTTTAATCGCTTAGTGCACACGTCGGCAACACTAAAAACGGCGAATTAAAATGATCCTCTTGTCTGTTTCATGCGCAAAGATTACCATTACGCTAGAAAGAGAATAGGTTTAATTGCATCGGCTACGAACGTTGTTAGCTTTATAAGGTTCTTGTCTGTCCTTACACAGACCCTACGAAAATATTATATATTTTAAATGCTAACAATATTAACTGGTCATGTTTATAATCCAGACGCAGCACATAAAACAGAATATATTTATCTCTTTCAGGCACCCACGCATAGCATTATGTTAGAAAAAGAACGACAGGAAATTGGTTTGCTGATAAATGGGTAATTATGAAAAAACACACTCATCGTGAAAAACCAATCATCATGGTACAACTTTTATCTCGATTCATATACGAAAAAATCGAGCTTCCCATGCCGAAAAATGCACTCGCCATGTTTTTAATAAGTATCGAATTATTGTCCTTTTGGTATTTGGAAGTACAGGGACCTTTTGGTATTTGGAAGTACAGGGACTCAAATGTCGACACATCAAAATGTTACGCTAAAGAAAGTTAGTATTTTAATACTTTTTTTACTATATAATATCAAATAATTTTCTGATTGACTTCGTAGTTTTAAGTATCTCATTCGATTATTATAAATTATGTAGTGAGACTCTTAAGAAACCTGTAGTAAGGATATTTTGATTTATTTTAATCTTAAGCGGCTATTCAAAGCATTGTGTACTAATGCCTAAACCTATGTATAAGCTTTTGAAAACAATAAACGATATGAAGACAATAGATATTTGATTTTTAAATTGATAGAAAAACAAATGCCGCACCTATATGAGACGGTGTCTTACCTATAGCTTTTAAACTGAGATTCGAACTTAGAATGCGATAGTGATAGAGATACGTCGACATCTAGTATACGCCATGTTTGTTAAAAATTCGTGTGTTTTAAAAATTCGTTTTTTGTTTTATTAATATACTCTTTTGAGATTATGATCCCAATAGATCCCAATAGATGGCGTTCTAAACATGCATACTATATATGCATGTTTAGAACGCCATCTATTGGGCTCCTGAAAATAAAAGAAGATTAATCAATGTTTGGAAATATGCCATCCACACGTAGCGTTTCGTTGTAATCCTAGCTTCCAAAACGTAGTACCGCGTTGAGCAATCTAAAGGATCCCCGAAATGATCATTTGCAATTGTCAATGTTTACGTGATTGAATGTTTCAAATGATGGGCAAATGAAGGGGGCTCTCTAGACGATCAAGCATGCTTGTCAAGCATCGTGACGCGGGCTTGAAAGGGATCGTAAACCGCAGGAAATATGCAAATATATATTTTTTATATTTAACAAAAATGCCTAATTTTGTAGTTTATATAAGGGAATCACGCCATTCATCGATCAATTACGTTACAACTACAAAATAGGCATTTTGGTAAATATTAAAAAGTATATTTGCATATATCCTGCGGTTTACGATCCCCTCCCAGCCTGCGACGCGATGCTTGACAACCATGCTTGATCGTCTAGAGAGCCCCTATTGAATTTTTTTGTAAGTAAAAAAAATATTTAAAAATAAAGAGCGGGCTGCGCCAATTAGCGCTAGGTAGATAGAATACCGCGAATATTTTTTATTTGTGATATTTTACTTACTGATAGATTCTTTTACTCATAAATCAGATCGTTCAAATTTATAAATTAAAAAAATGGGTAAAAACTAAAAATATATATATATATATATATATATTTTGGTTTTCCAAAGAATGTTTATTAAAAGTCACTTACGTACTGGATGCCGGATAATTAAAACTCACCTGTATAATCACGGCAAATACGATCGTGTCCTACTTGTAGATATGGTGACAGTGGGGCGGTGACAGTGGGGCGGTAGAATATTTAGATAATAATATTAGTTACCATTGAAAAGGCAACTGCAAGGCAAAAATTGGGGGACTGTGATATGTAATTGGTATTGATTTAATTTTAAAAATGCGGTCATTACAAAATTCAGCAATATACGACTAGGAATTGCTTGAATTATTATCAAAAATGTTTTCTAGGGTGCAAATGTCACTGTATGTAAGTTTATTTTTATAAAAAAGTCTGTAAGGTCTCGGAAATTAAAACTGAAATTGATTTAAGATTCTGCTTGGCAACAGCGGCAACGGTTACGAATACCTGAAAATTAGACATTGCGATCAGAAAATATTTACTTTAAAAAATGTTAAAACTTAAATTACTAAGCAACTTTTGTTTATCTAGGCAAGCTAAGTTAAACAAACATTATTTAATAATTATTATAAATCGACTAAATTATCATTAGCATAATAATATAGAAAAAGTACCTATTGTTATTGTAAATAAAAAGATAGGTATTACATGATTACGAAATTTAGCAATGTATGAGTAGGAAATAGAAATTGCTTTCATTACTCTCAAAAATCTATTCTAAAGTGCATTTTTTTTTCTATGTACGTATGTTTATTTCTACGAAAAGGCCTGTAAGGGGTCGGAAATTGAATGGGGTGCAAAGGACGCGTTTGACATAGGCCGGCCTGAAAGAGGTCAAGTGACGTCATTGGCGTCGAGACGCCCGTCGTCGGCGTCGACGCGGTTGGCGCCATTCAGGCAGTTCACAATGCAGCGACATTAAAAGATATCGCCCTCTTAATAAACTGTTTTCTGTAGATTGCGACCCTTGGTGAAACGATGGGAGGGGGGGGGGGGAGAGAAGGGAAAAGTAATCTCAGAAAAGTATAACATCCTGTTAACGACAACAGCATTTAAAAGTTTACTAGATGACTTGCCAAGCGATAGAACAAAGGCTGGAGCCCGTATTTAAAAACGTCACACCATCATAGAAAGTTATGAACATCCTGCAGCGATGCCACTAAAATATGTTGCACGTAGAGTGAGAAAGAGTGTCAACTGTTCATTCATAGAAACAGAGACATATATATGTATATGAACTAAAAGTGAATTATTTGAAGCCTTTGCCTTATAAAAAAAACCATAATGGTGACGGGTTAGATTCTGATAGGAGATTTTGATAGATTGGATGGTCAGAGATAGTAGACGGCATATAGGTTTGTTGGAGCCCTGTCGGTCCAACATACCCACAACAAAAAAGTAATTTCCACAGAATGGAAACCGCAAACTCGCTCAAATCTACACGAGCCAGCTGCAGTTAATTTCCAACTAAATTCGGCAATTTATGCACAGTCAAGCGATGACTCATGTCATTTCTTCTGATCGATCCACATGTCGCACCCCACTCATAGCTATTACATCACCGCTCACGGTATAAAACGTAGTACATTTCAATCAATCGATATCATTCCCTTGGCGGATAGTTACCGCGCTCTACGCATCATTCCCTTGGTGGACAAGTACACGGCTATATATCATTTCCTTGGCGGATAGTTACCGCGACTACGCTTCATTATCAAGCAGTACCTGCATTACCCGCGATACCGATCGTCAAGCCTCGCTCCTCGACTACACACTTCGGACACACTCCTACGGCTTCACGGAGCGCCCACACTAATACACTACGGCGAAATAACAATCAAGGCGTTAAGAACTGGCGACTCACTTCAACCTTCTGATTAAATACTTCTACTTCGACATCCACGACTTTCATTCACGGAGAAAACTTCACGATGAGATCCACCCTTCGCTCACAATCAATTGGAGTCTAGTGAAGGGTGGCAACTCTCACAGGTTTTTTTTAAATACTCTGTGGAGACGACAACTTTCGCTGTGATCACTGTTTTAAAATCAAAATTAAAAAGTTTTTATTCAAAGCAAATACTAGGTCCGACAAACAGTTTCTGAAAACTGCCACT
Source organism: Micropterix aruncella (assembly GCA_944548615.1). Classification (NCBI taxonomy): domain Eukaryota; kingdom Metazoa; phylum Arthropoda; class Insecta; order Lepidoptera; family Micropterigidae; genus Micropterix; species Micropterix aruncella. The sequence goes on along the minus strand of OX155953.1, from coordinate 28,208,042 downwards.
ATATAGATGGCAATGCCCCTAATCTTTTTTTCCTTTAAGGTTGGTAGTACTATCACAATATTATATTAAAAATACCACGTCATTGTGTTATTTCATTTGTGTATTTACAGCTGTTTAAATAGACGTGTGACAGTATTTTTTAATATGGATTAAGTTGAACGTCTTGCGGTTATTACGTATCTTGTTTTGGATGGTTCAAACATATCGCAAATTCATTTAAATATTATAAACGTGTATAAGAAATCTGCACCTTTCATTACACAGTTAATCATTGGGCCACTAAATGTATACGTGTTCGAACAAGCCTTGAAGATGATCCACGCGTGGGACGCCCAAAAAGTGCTAAGACACTAGAAATTATTAAAAAATTACAAGATATGGTGATGGATGAGAGTCGATTGCCTAAAGACGATTTAGCTGAGACAATAGGAATTCAAATGGATCAGTTAATAATACATTATCTAAAGTTTCGGATGTGATAAAGCCGTCGGAAAGATGGGTGCCGCATTTCGCTAAGGTCGCGGTGATGCCTGTATGCCAAATGTCAGCTTCAATCGTATGATGTGTTTGGGCACTATCGTGGAGGAGTACCCACAGATATACAGACACAGACAGACAGGCACACATATACACTTCATTCTGGAAATGGTCTTAATCGTCTCGGTGGGAGTGAGAGGGTCAAAATGTAATATCCGTCTTCATCCCGGAAAAAAAAACACAATTCTTTACCTCCCCGTCGGTTGATAGGCCGGTAAGTATGTTTCGAATATCATATTATATGGGTAAAAAACTTATTTACGCGAAACAGGTCGCTGAAATTCATTTTAGACTTTTCCAATATTCATGACAGAGACAATGCTCAATGCCCAAAGGCTCAATTGCCTGTTAAAGAAGTAATATTCCCTGTTTCGGCTGCCTTCCCGACGGGATTGCATTACGAGGCATTTGTTTCCTCTTTTGTTTGAGTTTGCGAGAGAAAGATCCACGGAGTAATTCAGTTCAGTGAAGACGGAAACGTCCGTACAAAACTAAATTAAAATCGTAAAGTGCAAACGTGACATTGCTACTGTATTGCGATGACGCGGGACTCTTGTGGAAATCAGAGTTACTTTTAGCCGGCCAATTTCAACATAGGAGAGACATTTTTAATTTTACTTTACCAGACAAATACACTTTGGATCCCCCCCCCTCCCCCCTGAGAAGATTAAGACCATTCTCTAGATTTAGGTCAGACAGACTAAGGTCTGTCTGTATTTTTATTCATTCACGACAGTGCCCAAACGATTCATCCGATTGAGCTGAAATTTGGCATGCAGGCATCATAGGGTCATGGCAAGAGTTGAAAAATTTCGTTGAAATCGGTCCACCAGAGGGCTCGCTAATAATATTTCTATCTCGAAATATTGAACTTAGAGACATCACTATACATGTGCCTTGTTGGGCCGAAATCACATTGTGAAATTTAACTTGGAATATCTCATATACAATTGACACAAATAGTATTTCAATTCCGCCACATATTTATTTAATGGTAAGGCCCTTAAAAGTGGCTCATTCGAATTAGAAGGATAACGGCGACTTGCGTTTGCAAATTGATATGTAAATTGAATGAGATGACGCGCATTAGAAATTCAAATTTTCATTGCGTACCCTCGCATATTATTAGGAATTTTGGACAACTACCCATCGACTTTATTTATGAAATGAATATTAAAATGAAGTAAGTCCCTAAATACTTGCCAGGAAAGTCTTAGGGTGACAAAACCGATTTCGAAATGTTTCGGGGAATTAGACTTCTGAATATTTGTTATTTCTACCACTTGCTTTTGTAAATTATAAGTTGTCGTACCACTTCTCTAAAATTTTTTTTATACCCACAGGAAAAATTTTGCTGTTCTGACATCTCCATAAATTAACCTAGTTATACTATCTATTTCAGATATTTTTACTTTGTTATTAATTATTCAAGGAAATATATTTTTAACCAATTTTAAAAATATGTAATATTAGCTAAACCCGTGTGAGTGATTGGCAAAGGTGCCACGGTCTGCGATAAATTCAAACTGAATTACCCTATCAACTCCCATCCGGTAGTCTCATCAAAGAGGGACAAACCTGGAAAGGAATCTGTTTCCCCTGTCGCGGCTGTGTCGTGGACATGTGGGATCGGTTCATCAGTAGTTTGCACATGGTGCGGCGTTAGCCAATCGACTGTGCACTTCGGCGAATATCCGGAGGGGGGGGGGGGGTTCCTGAAAATGGTTTAATGTTCCCTAAGTAGCAAGAGTGGCTATTGTTGATGTTAGCTACTCTTGAAACGACCCGTTAGCCACCCGATCCCGTGTGGTATAGACGAGCAATGGACGCCACCGTCCGCGATAAATTTGAACTAAATTACCGCCAACATAAGGTAGAGGCTGCGCAAACGACTTCGACTTGAGGACGGAGAAGCAGGCCAAATCTAACAGTGAGGACATGAGGCCGGCCCGCTGCAACTGCTGGCCGGCTGCTGGTTTCACTTCTCAGTGCCTCAAAATAAGGCGTTGGACTCTCACGGGCAAGTTGGCGTAGTCAGACAGTGGTTCTCCCCATGGTTGACAGAATATTCTAATATCGTTATAACTTCCTGCAGTGACAGTTTTTCCTGTAGTAGTTGACAACTCGCTGTGATGTGCCATATAAAGCCCATTCATGTACCAGTACAATAATGTGTTTTTCATATGATTAACCTTTCTTTTATTATTTTTATGCCAGTCAGAAACAACCTGCAACCTTAATGTGGACATTTTTGACACGGTGCTTAATTATCCATAATGTAATTAAATTCTACCTGTATTTAAAGATAACAAATTCTGTTTTTTTTTAGATACTTTTATTTTAAAAAATACACATGATTTTGAGTAAGGGGGGGGTTAGCCTAAAACCTCACCACGCATCATCAGGGGGGGTAGGGAGGGAGGGGGGGGCAGGGGTTAAAATATTGCTATAAAACATGACGTGATTAATGGACGACCCCTTTGTTGTATGTAATATAGTAAGTAAACTCGGAGTTATGCCGCCACTGTGGTACTGGGTCGTTATTATTTGCATCGTATATTGTCAAATAACTGTAACTGGACCGTTACTACTTCGTCGATGCTGACCGATATTTTTATTGGAAAATTATTTGGGTCTCGAATCCGAAGTGCTTTCCGAAACGACATCAAAAGGTAAATGGGAGCTATTGATCGCAGCGTCACTCGTGTCGCGAAGATTCTATCAATGCCCGGATTCGCAGCGCGAAGAGAAGGCAATAAAATCAACGGTCGCGTTGAACTGAACGAGTTTCAAATCCTTTCGCAATATTGCTTCCCTAAGCTATCTCCCATGTCCGGGAGCAACGCGTCAATGTCGGATTGGCGAAGACTCCAACTTATTAGCGACGTTTATGGACGCCACATATGTCTGCTAGCACGCCTTCGCATGTTACAGATAAGCAATATTTTGGGGATAGAAAAGGGATCGCTAGTCGGAGCGATCTCACATAACAATATGAATCAAAACTATGATATTTCAAAACTATGATATTTCAAAACTATGATATTTCTTTTAACCGTTTCCGTAACCTTTTTTTACATTCGTAGTCTACCAACCGACGACGAGGGAAAGTGTTGTGAGGGAGCTAAAATTATTATTCGAGTTAAAGACGGATATATACATGTTGACCCCCCCCCCCCCCCCCCCCCCCCCCCCCCCCGAGACGATTAAGACCATTTCCACAATGAAGTCACTCTGTGTGTGTGTACTTCCGTGTAGCCCTCCACGATAGCGCCAAAACCTTTCATTAGACTCAACTGAAATTTGGTAAGCAGAAATCATTTGGTGAAGGCAAGAGTTGAAAAGATTTTAGTTGAAATCCGGGAGCACTAATTATATTTCTCAGCAAGGCACCAGGGCGGGTGATAGTTATATTTCAATGTCGAAATATTGGACTTAGACACTTGGAATTCGGTAAATAGGTGCCTTGCTGGGCCGAAAGCACATTGAGAAATTTTGATTGGAATATCTCATACACAAGCTGCAATAATAATATTTAATTTCTGCCACAAAAATGACAATTATTAACGCCGAGCCGCGCAAGGCTAGCAGGGATACGAACGGCCCCGCTTGAGGCATAAAAACGAAAATATAATTATTGAGCCCCCTAAGACGATTAGGACAATTTCCAGATTGAAGTTGCAGGCTGATGCAATTTCCAAGCTGTGCGTGTATTCCTCCACGGTAGCGCCAAACGCTTAATCCGATTGAGCTGAAATTCGGTAAGCAGCCATCATTTGGTCATGGCAAGAATTAAAAAATGTTGTTTTTGAAATTGCTCCACCAGGGGGCGCCCTAGTAATATCTCAATCTCGAAATATAGGACTTAGAGTCTTGAAATTCGCTACACAGGGTCGTACGTACGTACGTAGGGTCGAAACCACATTGTTGAATTTTGATTCCAATATCTCTTATACAAGCAACATAAAAACCGAAGTAAATTTTAATCATATAAGCGCCCGAGGTTAGCCGAGAAACGAACAATATTGGAAAATATCAATTTTAATACGACGGACATACTACAAAAATACTAGATTTGCGGTCGGAGGGTGATGAAGGGTAGTTGTACTTCATCCGATTAAGCTGAAATTCGGCATGCAAGCATCAATCGGTCATGACAAGATTTGAAAATATTGAAGTTAAAATTGGTTCACCAGAAGGAGTGCTATTCTTACATCACCCTCGAAATATATCATTTAGGGACTTGACATTAGAAAATGCTGCTGGTTTGTAGACTTCAAATGCGGTCGTGTAATCCCAGTGTGGAACTTCGTTAACGCTGTCAGCAATAAAAACATCGATACTGTGTGCCGTACTATCGAAACGATAGGCATGTGGCCTACCATGACATTCGGGCATCTTTAAGCATGGGCATGTCTCAGGTACAATCAATCATACACAAAACTTTCACTGATGCTCAAAAAATGGAACGCGTCACTTTGTACAATGCCGTGTTTACCGTATCTAACAAAGGAGCGTCAAATTCAGCGACAAACATTTTACTGAGGCTCAAAAACTAGAACGCGTCACTTGGTATCTTACTTCTCTTTATAAGAAATTTGGAAGTGTGACAATAAATTTCCAATAAAGGGGAGTCAAATTTGGCATGGAACATAGTAATAGGTGAAGAAACATAGGTTTAGTTAGAGCTACGACTTCGGAACAACGCAGCAATCGACCATTTGGATCTTTCAAGATGAGCCGAAGCAGCCAAAGTGGGCGCGTGCAAATGATCGCAAGCAAGTGTCGCAAAGCAAATGATCGCTTCTTTTTAGGAAAACTGAATACGTGGCTGCAGTTGCGTTGAAGAATCATCTTGCCCTGAATACAGATCAGTACACGACCATTTGCTAGCCGGAAGTCATTGAAGAATCCGTAAAAGTCGTCTTACACCATGACAATGCCAGTCCTCACACCGCCAGATATGCAAACGAATTTTTGAAGTCGAAACTCACTATAGAACTCACAAGCTATCCTTCATACAGTGTCGATTTTGGGCTATATAACTTCTTCTTGTTACCTTTTAATTAAGATGCAATTACGCGGTCAACGATTTTCATCGCCAGAACAGGCTGTCGAAAAATACGAAAAATACGTTGCCGAGGTAATCAAGGTTGAATGGAATAATAATGATCATACGTATGAAAATGTATGCGGAGAATATTTTGAAGAACAATAAGATGGTGGAACGGAAGGGGTCTTCTTCGAGGACGATGATGATCCGTAAGCAATGTCATATTTAATTACAATATACTTTTTCTTCTTTCTGACATAACCGTGCTACTTCAATATGACTCAGGAAGTGAGCGTTCGAAGCAGGCGGGCTCGGTTGCACTTTACTTAGCACATTAGAAAAATATACATCTAAATAATATATGCGCTATTGAACCTGGGCTCAGAGAGATGTATACCTAAATTTAGACAGTATAAATTACGGCTAGATGTAATAATAACAGTAATTCCTCAATTGTACATTATTTTTCTGTTATTTTGTGCTCTTGCACTTGAATTTCTATGTAACCAATAAATAAATAAATAAATAACTAAATTAAGTACTTTTTGAAAACTGAAATGGTAAAGTAGGTTTTGTGTGGTTATGTCTCGCGGAAACAATTTGTGCTTTAGCGCATACACGAACGGTTGCCCGTGAAAGTTACGCACAAAGCGTTGCGCGAATATAGTAGACGAATCGTTTTATAAACTGTTCATATTAATATGACCTATTGTATTTGCTTACTCGTGTAATAGCGAGCAGTATTCGCCCCGCTAACAACTGAGTTGTAGCGGATTGTAACGAGCGTTAAATTCTGTTGGAGTTTTAAAGCTTGGTTAAAGTTCTGTGCGTTTCCAGTGGTTTAATTTGAGTAACAGTTTTTAGTGTTCGTATACCACTGGGGCGTGTTCGCATTCAACGTATCTACTTGTGATAGTTACTGTCACATACTAGCATTAACTTTTACACTAGTAAACCCAGCGATGAACACTTTCGGTCGAAATGCAGTGCAAATCTTGCTCGTCAGAAAATCACTCAAGAGACGAACTGTTCCGCGGTTCCTGTTCGAAACATTTTCATTTCAATTGCCTAAGGCTGAGAGAAGAGAAATATCGTATAATGTCAGCCAAAATAATGGCTGCATGGGTCAAAGCTGTCGCAACTTACCTGTGGCTAACAAAACCTATAAAGTTGAGGTAACGAATACTGTGGATCAGTTAATCCAAATATCTGTAGCTTACATTGTAACAAGAATTAATCAAATGGTTTTCCATTTGATTAATTCTTGTAAATGTGTAATTCCAAGTAAATATGATTTTAACCCTAAATAAGTCGCACGAAGAAAATTACATATCTTGTCGACAATATTAACGAACAAGGGGTAAACGGGAACATGCACTCCCACAATAAACGCAGACGTGATGACGTTATCCTGCCTAAAGTACGCCTTACTCAGGCACAAAAGTCCTTTGGATATTTGAGCTATAAGCTCTTTAACCAGCTACCACTCTCCACAAGAAAGATGGAAGCAAAGGCATTTAAAAGATTTATTAAACAAAAGCTGCAATCCATACATGCTTTCTATAAGCTGGGTAATTTTTTTGAGCATGCCAAATCTTTCAAATGGGAATAACATTAATATGTAACTTTCAGGTACCTCATTTTAGTTCTTATTGTTTAATAATATTATCATGAATTTAATATTTAATATGTAGAACAATGTGTAATGTAACATACCTGATCATACACATACGTTGTTTTTTCCAATTTTGTTTTGATACTTCCTATTGTGTGATTATTTTTTGTATAAAGTGCCTAAAATGACTATTAATATTCTTATAATAATTATCTATTTTATGTGTATACTCATATACATGGATACAGCTCTATTTTTTTATTTTTTTATTTGTCTGCCGTGTAAAGCCGACTTTAGTCAACGCTATTGTCGAATTAATATTTATGCTTTAATAGTAGCAACTGACGAATTCTAATATGCGATAATTAGCTTTAATTCATAATTCGTGCTTTTATTGTATATTCTGAATGAATAAATTAAATAGTGAATAAATACTGAATACTGTCGCACGGGGTCTCAGGTCACTTCAAATTGTAGGAAATATTTTTAATGTATACTAAATAAATATATAAATAAAATAATTTTAATGTTAAACTGCTTTATTTGAAATAATATACGTTCAAGAAACAACATAACTTATTATCTAATTTGACAAAAAAATGAATTAAATTAAAATAATTTGCATAAAATTACATTATGTGCTTATCACTGTCGTCATACTGTTAACAATAATTCAAAAACATGTTCGAATTTCTGCAATTGAGTTGATTCGATTCCAAAAATTGATAGCTACGTTTTAAAATATGTGCGACGGCTTTCTCGAGATTACACAAGGTTATTCCATATTTATCATGAATGCAATAAGAATGAATGGCCGATAGCCTCGCCAGTATATAAAAAAAAGTTATGGTTGCATAAATCAACGGAAAACATACATATATGAACCCTGAACATATTACACTCCTAGTTTGTTGGGCAGTCGTGTAGAAATAGACTCAAAACTATATAAATATCAGAAGTAAAAAACCATTACGGTTACGATGGGATAAAAATAACCGAACAATTGAGAAAATACGGCTGAATCGCTGATCGAATTGGCTCTGAGCGAACACAGCAACAAGCTCAAAATATAAAAGTTAAAAACCGACAATGATTTCCGTATTGCATGCATGCCAGTATAAAGGTGAAATAATTCGAAATAAACTGATTTTGTCGAACTACTAAAAACCAATATTTACTGCAAAACCAAAAAATTAAGTGTGACCTCAAAAACGCAACTGCAATAAATACGGCATAAAAAAAGCTTTTAGCAATGCCTCGATTCAAAGAATAAGATAATTCTTTCATTTGATATAAAAAAGACACACAGATGTTATAAACTCATTTCAACTAAATTCCTAAACAGAAATTAGGGCTGACATTAAAGACCCAAGATATCATTTATCATGGGTGACATTATAATAACAAGTTATCCTAAATTCCGGAAACACAAAACGCAAACTCCATAATAATATCCGGCTTGTGGCTGTGAATCAAATTTCCTAGTTGCGAAAGCCCATTTTCAACTCCTGCATAAACTCGTAGTTTAAGTTACGATCTGTAGTTTCGTCAATATCAGATTGAGTATCGGGAAAGTATACAGTTGAAAACGCATAGGAGGTAATAAAATGAAGCTTATCGAGGCTTGAAAAACAGACGACGGATATTCCGCATATTGCTTTTCCATTTGATCTTTCGCCCCACTGCATTTGGTTTAAATTGAGTGTCATATGCCATATCGAGGAGGCTTCATATGTTCAATCGTATGACTTTTGAAAGTAGTTTCGTATGGTTGGGATATGATTTAGTAAGTAGAGGTTTTGCCCTTAAAAAAGAGGGGTAGATTACTTAATATACATTGTTTGGGGTGTATTTTACTTTACCTGCAGAGGGAAAGTATTGTGAACGCGTAAATGTTGTTTTTCGGAATGAAGACGAATATATATGTACATACATTGTGACCCCTTCTGAGACGATTAAGACTATTTCCAGACTTAAGAATCTGTTAGTCCGGCCGCACACGTACGGTTTGCATATTCTGCTCTCCTCCCCCTTCTGGATTATGGAGATGTCGCATTTCTCGACCTCACAGATGAGTTATCCACCAACGTTGAGCGTCTCTAAAATGTCTGCATTTGTTATATCTATGACCTCAGAAAATTTGACCACATCACGAAGTACAGAGAGAAACTTCACTGGCTGTCGACCCAGGAGAAAAGAGACATGCGAGTTCTTTGTATGCTTTTCAAGATCTTGAATGGCGTCGCCCCAAATTATCTTACCGGCAGATTTACTGCACTATCGGCTCATGGACGCTGGCTGAGATCCAAAAGATAACTTGCTACTCTCTATCCCTAGTCACAGCACTGCCTTCTTCTCATTCTCTTTCACCGTGCATGGAGCCCGTCTTTGGAATGCTTTGCCGAAAATGTCAGAAACGCGCCAAGCATAATGAGTTCTAAAAACAGTCAAAGAGATGCTTCCACATTAATTTCCTTTCCTTTCCCATTCTCATCCTTTTTGAACTTTAGCGTCCTTATAGGTGTTAGATTATTTTGGTGTGTCATATTCTGTGCCCACAAAGCGTTAAATATATATATTTCTTTTTATCCTCTTTTTTGTCTCAGTCTCTTCATATAGGTTAAGATATGTAGCATCTACTCGCATATAATGTTGTTACAATAGTATAGCTCTAAAATATTGCCTACAGGTAATAAAGCTCGACTTTTCCCACGAATAAAGTGTTTCATTATTATTACTATTCGATTTCCGAATTCGAAATACCGACTCGGAATTCTGTGAACCTACCGCAGACGTTCGTTTTTTTCATTTGGAATTTCTACTGCCAATAGGAAAAGAGACTCCTCGCCGCAATATGGATGACGACGAATTAATTGTTATTGAATATTTGCTGTCACTTAACAAGAAGAAGAGGAATTTTCGTTATTAAACGTCCATTGAAGACTTCGAGAATAAAGGAGAGTCTATGATATATCAAGAAGGCAAAAATTACGAGCACACCCAGACATATTCTTCGATTTTTACAGAATTCTAATATGTTTATGTCAATATGTCCTTTGATGAGTTTCAATATGTCCTTTGATGAACAATTCCGAATCGGAATTTTCGTACGTGTGCGGCGGTGCACCAAAATGTATGTCAGCGCTGCGTTCGGTATGACGTCGTTCGTTTTTTCCGTTCAGAATTACGAACGCACGGGCTGGATTCCGAAACGAACGTCAGGAATTATTTCCGAACGGAAAATAAACGAATGTGTGCGCCATGTAGAACAATTAGTATGAAATGCGTGCATTCGGGTACCCGAATAAGGAAAACGAATTCAGAAATCGAATACGGAAACCGTACGTGTGCGGCCGGCCTTAGTCTGTGTATACAGGGTCTGTACTGAAAGTAATGTCAGTGAATTTATTGTGACGCGACTGTACGTCGAAGCTCGGTCCAACCGGTTGAAACTGGTAGTGGGAAAACCCAGCCTATCAGTGCTCCGTCGCTCAGTGTGCTCCGAGCATCCGGAAAGTTAGGACGGGCCTATCCGTGACAGCTATTTTTGATCTTTTGAACGTGAAATGCAGCGCTCGTTAGAACAAAGATTTGTGATCGGCTTTTGCATGAAAATTGGCAAGACCGCTACGGAAACTGTTACTATGACCAAGGCTGCTTACAAAGAACTCCCTGCCAAGACTGCCTACAAGAAGCCTTTCGTCCACTCGGCAGAAGAAAGCCAGGAAGACCAAATCAAAGATCAAGATCATGCTCATCGTGTTTTCGACATCTACGGACTGGCTAATAACGAGTTTGTACAACGTGAAACCACTTTGAACTCCGGATTTTATGTGGTATTCCTCAAAAGGCTGAACGCAGGGCTCAACCCATCCGCCCGGACTTAGCAGACAACTGGAAGTTGAACCACGATAATGCGCCGGCCCGCGGTGCCTTCATCGTCACCGACTACCTGGTCAAAGCAGGGATGCCAACGATCCCCCAGCGCCGTACAGCCCGGACTTGGCTTCCTCCGACATTCTTCTGTTTCCACGCCTCAAAACACCCCTGAAAGTCAAGCATTTCGGTACAGTGAAAGGGATCAACGACACAAAGGACATTTTGGAGGAGAACTACAGCAACGCATTTAAGAGCTGGAGGTCCCGCTGGAGCCGATGTATCGACCCAAAAGGAAAATATTTTGAAGATTTTTAAGCACTTGCAACGATAAATGTAATAAATTATTTTTAATACACTTACTGACATTACTTTCAGGACAGACACTGAATGTGTGTATTCCTCGACGATAGCGCCCAAACGCTTCATCCGATTGAGCTGAGATTTGGCATGCAGACATCATTTAGTCACGGCAAGAGTTGAAAAGACTGAAGTTGATAACGGTTTACCAGAGGACGCACTAGCCATACGTCAATCTCGAAATATTGTAGCTAGAGACTTCGAATTCGGTACACAAATGTCTTGTTGGACCGAAATCACGTTGCGTACTTTTCGTTGGAATATCTCGTATACAAACGATACAAATAATATATTTAAATTCCGCCATATTTAGAAAATCCTAAGTAATGTTTGGAAAAAGCCATTTAAATACTACAAATATACTATGAATTGGCGCGTGGGGGGTGGGGGGTTGGCGGTGACTTATCGACTTGCCGGGAAAGTCTTGGGGTGACACAATCGATTTTTCTTCTTCCTCGTCGGCTGTTTGTTTAGCAAAATTGTTAAAGACGAACTTGAAGAAGATAAAATTCTTTATATTTTCCGTTTCAATAATCTTTTCTTGTAAATGTCATTCGTAACGATGTAAATCTAACCAGTGGAAAGACGATTTTTATTCCCGAAAACCGTTGCTTGACTGCTTAAATAATAATATAATTAAAATATTAGTTTAAGCCAGGCACAGACTGTTCCCACGTACGCAACGTACGTAAAGCATTATGACATATGGACCCTTGAATTTGCATGAAAACAGATGACTTGGAAACAGACTTATCATAAGCAACTCTGTCACACTCGTCCAACGCAACGTCGACTACGTGGTAAGGTGGAGGGGATGACAGTACGCTGTCCCACGCTTGAGACCAGTGTGTTTCTAGAACTTAGGTTCGAAACGCGTCAGAAACACATTGACAGTCGACACATGCGCAGAGAAAAGGCATGCGGAAGTACATAAAGAGTCGTTTATCATCATGTTCCGATTTCTGCATTAACGTATGGTGTTTACCAAACTTTACACTTTGTCTATTTATCTCATGAATCAAATATCTTCTCTTCTTAACTTTGTTTTTTTGATGGGGATATGTTAATTAAAAAATAACAAACTGAGTACGTTTTCAAACTTAATCTCAGAATTAGAAAACCAATTGTACAGCGGTTTTACACAATACAATTGCACTTTCTGAGAAAAGACAGCAGCTTCTGGTGCCATATATGTATACGTTACATACAGATGCGTGGGACAAGTGTGCACACCGACGTAGGAGCGTTGCATCGAATGCGTTGCGAACGTTAGTGTATCCATCCTTAACACGAAATATGTCTATTAGCATGAAAATGTGAAATCAATTAAATCAATCATAATCAATTGATTACCCCGGTGAAAGTCACGACAAAGAGGGTCGTTTTTAAAAACACAGGCTTGCCATACGTCTGGCGAATATCTGGCGCTGCGTTGAGCTCGGAGACAAACCGCTTTAAAAAAAACGTCTTAAATACATTATTTACCCCTCGTCAGGTACGTATTCAATCGTTTATTCATCTGTGGAAAAAAACATATTTTCGGTTGAAAAAATATCATTGTTACTACTTAATTAGTTTCTCTATTATAGTTTTAAAATAATCCTGTTGGCTACAAAAGGACATTACCTCGAAAAGCTGATGTTGTGTTCGTAAACGACCTAAGCAAACGACGCTCCATTGTTGTGAAATTACCCCCCTACATGAAAGTTGAATAGTTACAACAGTGGTGCAGTGAATTGCTTATCTATATACATTTGCCGTCGCGTAGCATTAACAAAAGGCACTGCAATTTCCGCAAGGCATATCGACGAATGTTGCGAAGCGAACGACGTGTTCTAAAGTTGAACCTCAGTGTGTTTTCTTGTAGGTATGAATTGAAGAACAGAACAGAATTGCATGTAATGTGTCAGTATTGTACAATTCACATAGAAATCGATAATATTGAACGTCAGAACAGAGAGAATAGTATAATCTAAAATATAGTATAGAAATTCTGAATAAGTTCCCAATAATAGGTGTACTTTGTCTTGTATTTCTCCAGGTGAAAACTCGCTGAAGAACCGAAGATCGTTAAGTTTATATATAAAAGTACTAAGGCTCGGATTCGACTGATCCCAACCCATTATTTTCCATACCATTATACGCTTACGATCCCGGCCTACCAACCAACGAGGTAGGAAATTATTGTAAACATGCAAACGTTTCTTTCGCGATGGAGACGTAAATATCATTTTTGAGCCCCCTGAGGCTATTAAGACCATTTCCAGATTGGATTCTGTCTGTCCGTCTGTGTGTATTCCTCCACGATGGCGCCCAAGCGCTTAATCCTATTGAGTTGAAATTGGGTATGCAGGCATGTATCTACATATATTAAGGAGTTAAAATGGTTGTTGTTAAAATTTGTCCGCTAGGGGCGCACTAGTTAAATATAAAAATCTCGAAATATTGGATGTAGAGACATCAAGGTTGGTATACAGATGCCTTGTTGGGCCGAAGACAAATTGTGAAATTGCACCATATATTTAAAATAAATATTAACGCCAACTGTTAGCGCTTGGCCTGAAGCCGACCTTAGCCAAGAAAAGAACTGCGTCGTTTGAGGCGTTGCAATGGAACTCAACTGAGTTATTCCGCCGACCGAGAGAGGGCGATCATTGTTATTCAGATGAAATCAGTCGTTGGCTACTTGCCGGGAAAGTCTTGATACAACCGATTTTTTGTCATATAGTTAAATAACCGATAATACTATGCGATATCCCGATAATATTATGAGATTATCCCGATAATACTATGCGATTGCATAATGTAAACTTGTGGCAACAGCTAGGGCTGTGTTAATGTATGGCAGGTCTTATAACGAAAATACGGCAACGATTGCAATACTCTGCAAGTGGAGACAAGCCCCAAAGCGATGCCTTTATTGAAACTAATATTCAGATGAAATCAGTGTTTGGCTTCTTGCCTGGAAAGCTTCTTGTGGTGATACAACCGTTTTTTTTTTTCATAATGCTTAATACCTTATCCCAATAATACTCTGCTATTGCACAGTGTAAAGCTGTGGTAATGGCTATGGCTGTGTAAATGTATGGCAGTTCTCATAACGAAAATACGGCAACGATTGTATTACTCTGCAAGGGGAGTGGAGCCCCGAAGCGATGCCGAGAGTGCAGAGTGGTGCGAGAATAAAAGCAAATCAGCTGCGGTGACATCCCGCGACGCGAATGTCATAATTCGCCTTCCGCCACCCCTTTGGCGCAGCCATTTAAAAACGACACTGCTAGTGGCGTACCTGGGAGCTCCGCGCGCGGGAGCGGTTGCCGTATTTTATAACAGACTGGCAAACAAATGCAAAGTGTATGGCGCCATTGTGCCACGGGGGCAAAAGCCTCGCATAAATCTGCCTGAGTTTTCGAAAACGTTCCACCGCGTCATTCTTCTGAAAGACTCCGGGTAGTTTTACCGTATACAATGTAATGAACATACTCTATAAAGCGTAATTTGAGCAATATATTATCTAATAAATGGCTTGTATATTAAATTATTTCAAAAATATTGTCATTGATCATATATGGTATGAGATTGATAAACTTCATATAACGAATTGGCAACACTTCTTAAACAACGAAATGCAGGTGGCGCTGGTAGCATTGACGGCCAAACTAAAATCAATTTATTTAGACATATATAATTCTCGTGATGTACCATGAAACCAAAAATAAAATATCTTTATTAAAGACAAATTAAAGCCTAAACAATGAAAAAAATCACAATCAATCGTCTCTTAAATGCGGAATGACATATCGAAAATTCGATTTGAAATTCGAATATATCCACTCTTTAAAAGGACGATATACGATTGCTGGGCTCGCTATCAGCCAGCTATTAAATGAAAATAAAAATAAAATACTTGATTTGCTCGTTCCCATGAAATAAGATATAAATCGTAATTTCATATATACCTAGTCGTGCCATAAATATTGATACAAGTGTAAACGCAGCTTTTGCAGCTGATAACCTGTACGCAGCCAAATGTTATGTTGGCAGTTTTGACAGTTCATATGTGCGCTACAAACGCGCAAAATCATTTCAGTATAACTTAAGCCGTCATGATGGAATGGTCAGGCAAAGAGAACCGTATCGCTGTTATTGCCCTTCATAAGCGTGGAATAGAAAAAGCTCGAATTTTTGATTTATTAAAACGTGTTGACGACGTGTTTTTGTGTGCCGTACTACACTCTGAGATGTTTACGTTTCTGGATTTTCAGTTATCTAGCATCGAATATAAATGGAAGATTTATTTTTAATCTTCGACTAGGGCCATCTAAAATAGAAGCGATCTTAAAAGTTAACCATTATGAAATAGTATGTACCTAAGTAGATGCTTTTTGGAAACATTTCAATGGGAAGCATTATGATGATTTGATTTGAAGAAAAAACGCCCCACACTTTTATATAATAAAGTTAATAAAAGCATGGCCTAAACTCTGTCCCTTACACAGGGTAAGCAGTGAGAACAGAGTGGTAAAATATTTTTTTCTTTTTAATACAGTAGACTTATATAAGTATGTTTTTTAGTTTTTCTTTAAACTATTCTTTTTACTAAAACGTGATAAGACTAAAAATAACTTTTAGTCTTATCACAATCTTGTTATTAATGATTAGAGTATATCTCAAGACGATTCCAACAAACCCAAACATGTTAAGCTATCATTGTTCCGTTATTAAGTTCCAGTGCCTATCTTTCGGCTCTGTCATAAGACCCTTTTTTAAAAAAAAACCAAACACGGTTATGATACGTCGTTTTGTTATGGAATTCCAGTGCGACCTTCAGGCTCCATCATCAGAACCTGGAAATAATTCACGACCAGAGTACATCTTAAGCCGATTCCAACAAACCCAAATACGGCCAAGATACGTTTTTGCTTTATAGACTTCCAGTGCCAACCTTCCGGATCCATCATCAGAGCCTGGGAATCTTAAATGGCCAGAGTACATCTTAAGACAATTCCGACAAGCCCAAACACGGCTCGGATATGCTATTATGCAGTTCTTGTGACTACCTTCCGCCTCCATCATCAGATCACCTCAATCGTACCATATTATTGTATTGTCGTCAGAACCACACACAATTGCCAAGATTGTCGTCTCATAATGATAGGATAATCAGAAGAGGTTGAAATTCGGTTTCTTAAATTCCATTACAGGTTACTTACAATAATTACATAGCGGTGGACCTAATACATACGTGGTAAAAAGTGACATTTTTGTGTATATTATTGTGTTAATATTAAAAACAATAAGAGCTATATTTTCAAAATTCGTTTGGTATTAAATTACTATTTTATACCGTATAAGCGTATTTAGGGCGCCATCTACAGAGCGGCGCCATACTACAAAGTCGCCATATTAATATTTTTACTTTATCATCATTAAGTTCTGGTTAGAAATTTGTGATTTATCATCTGGTTAGAACTTTGTGATTAATATTTTTTTTTACTTTATTACGTGGGATTTTTCTGTATTTATCTATATAATATTAATTTTCGTCTGTATTTAACTATACCATCTATTGCGTTTCGTAGTATAATCCTGGTTTCCATATTGTAGTACGTCGTTGATGAATCTAATGCGCTATATAATCAATGTTATTATATATGTATTGGAAGTACATTCATAGAATAGCAAGTTCTGTGGAAGCATTACAAAGAACGAACGCTAGTCTGTGAAATGCGAATATTCCTGTATTATAATCGCAAATACCGTCTTTGAGATGTCGTTTGAGCCTAATTATGGAGCTTCGCGAGAAAGACACCAGTTAATTATCCTTCTTATTACTTCACTCAGTAAATGAGAGTCGAAGCCCAACGAGCTCTCTGTCAGTACTTTTCTTTCATTTATCTACTTTTCTCGTAGCTTGTATTTGTTTGTTAAAGCCATATACTATTTCGTAGGTATTTTTTAGTATTTCTTAGACTTCTACGTTATCATAAATAACGTTACTTGTTGAAAATACACTAGAAATAAAACCAAACAGCGATGGACGCATTTCGGGCCCCAGCATCATTAGCGACAGATGCCAAACAATAATCATAGCCATGAGTGATTCTAGCCAAGCCTGGCGGAGTTGGCGAATAATAATAAAACTACCTCCTTTCCTCGGTAAACAAATTTATAACAGCCTTGCTTCACGAGGCGGACGACGCGCCATTCTATGATTGCCAATAAAAAGTGCATCGCCTTACTTTTCAGCATCCCGGTAGTCAACACTTTTACTAGCTCTAAAGCAAAAGGAGTACATATTTTTGTTTACATACCCAAAACCAAACTTATTTACAGCCTTCAAACATAGACTATAGAAAATAAATCAACAAAATTTCTTAAAATCACAATTAGTCACCATTAAGTAAAGTAGTGAAAACATCAAATGATGTACAACCAACTGATATGCCCAGGCAGTCAGCTAAGTATCGAATCAGAATGAAAACTCTGCTCGGCCTATAACCATTTCTTGACTGTCAATATGCACTGCTGAGAACACTGGGTAAATAAAGTTACCATACTTGTACTTGCATGGTTTAAGTTTTTTATGGGAAAATAATATTTTTACAGGAAGTATAACGTATCAAAGAATTGGAAATAATGTATCAAGGAAATTGATACGTATATAGATAAAACCCTATGGAAACCGTACACCTACTGAAAACTGATCAGCAATTGGTTAGAACTATATGTTTACCACATGTAAATAACAAAATAGTTTTAATAATTTATTGGAACACTTGTAGGAACGCTGAATTTCATAAATTATTTTTTTTTTAAATTACATCATGCAGATCTTCAATATATTTGAGTGCAGATATCGTACGGTTGCTCATGTTATTAAAGACGACATGTAATCAATTTATTGATAATCTTATGCGATTTAAAGTCTGGTAGAGTTAGTTACAGTATTAATGTGTATTTCCGCTGTGGTGTTTTAGTGCTAAATCAGTCTTTGAATTCACAATGCCTTTGTTTTATTATGAGTACCAGTCGTCGCTCGTAATCTTGAAATACATATTTGGATTAAAATTTTACCTTCGACTCAAATATTAAATTCTAAGCTAAATGGTGGTTTTCTATTTAAAGACCCTTTATCTAATCAGCAAAAATCTCCATTCAGATATTAGGATGTTCTAATAATACTCTCATACTACCGATCCTTGATAATGATGACTGCTTATACGAGTACTTCCGAAAAGTACACGAAAATAACATTCAAAGACTACAAAATATTTGCGCCAGTTTTCGTTTCCATACGAAATATAGAAGCTATGTTCTTCATTGCTCTACAAACATTTCATCCTTAATATGTAAGTGCTTTCATGCTGAAAATAGACTCAAACCCTAACCTACTTATCCTTCCTCATAAAGTGCCCGCAACGCAAAAAAGATCGCATGGCAACTATTCCAAAAACGATCTACGAGTCCGGGTTGCCGCTGTATGATAATTTACCTCATCGAGTTGTAGAATAATACCGCTTTCTACGAAAAAAGAGACATCAAACAGGTAAGGAAAAAATTGTCTACCGGGGCTCAGCTTAGGGGAGTTTCCGCAGCAAAAAGATAAATGGTTCACTATTTACACTATTACAAGGTAAATGGAGCATTATTTTACTTCATGTGATTACAGAACGAAACCGACAACTTTTGAATTACTGTTTGTATTTCTTTAAAATAAAATTTATTATAATCTTAAGTAATATTTGTTTTACAGTAGACGTAAAACAATATATAAAAGTTTATACTATCTTTTTTTCTTATCTGGTTATAATTTTTTTGTTTTGTTTGTTTCAAATAAGTTCGATTTGCTGAAAATAAATTCCTCTTTGCCTTACCTTTTCTGTATTACTTGTAATTTTATACTTTATTCGCTATATTTTTAAAAAAACAGCAGTCTATCTCAAACGCAACTTTATCTATGAAAGGTAAATAAGCACTACTTCCGTGATGCTCTCGTCATCTATCTGACCGAGATCCGAAGACGAATTTTGAATTGCTGCGTGTATTGCCTTGAAATAAAAATGAATATAATATTTAGTAATTGGTGATTTACAGTAGACCTACGACAATAAAGAAATGCTTAAATCCTATGAAAATAAACACATTATTTTTATGTTTTTTTCAACAAAGGTCGATTTACTCAATGGGTACATTACCCTAATTTTCAGTAATATTAAAAAATTCTCACTTCATTAGCTACTCGATTAAAAAATATAAGCGTTTTATCTCAAACACAGCTGTATGTAAATATTTGTACTCTATGTATATATTTTATACCCGATGACAAAAATAAATGAAATAAAATAAATAAATCATAGTCACAAAATCTAAATAGGAAGAGTATGAAATTAGAAATATAATATGACACTAGAGCAGAGTATTTTGTGTATTTCATCATGCCAATCAATTTCGTATAATCATATTGTATACAATGTATACCAATTCTGGTCCCATTCCTTTTCAAATTTCAGATATTTATACATACGGTAGATTCAAATCTAACCATTTCGTATATATCTTTGGACTGTGTTACTTTTATCCTCGGCGGAAACGTTAAAGCAAACCGCAGCCCGACAAGCCGCCGGCTGACGATATGGACAACGCAGAATAAATATTTGTGTTTGCGCTTTTGAACAAACACCACATTCAGTATATTTCTGCTTCTGTATCTCCTCGACCATCAAATTGTATTTTTGTAGCGGAACATACTTTCCGTGGTTAGCCATATTTAATGTCTGTAAATTATATATGTACACTCATGGGCCAACCATGACTTCTTCTTCTTCTTTAACTGCCATCTCCGCTGCAAAGACTGCCGACTAGTCTGACTATCTGAATCGTGCATACTACTGCTCGGAAAGATGATATGTCTTCATCCGTGCAGCCTTTTACTCTGAATGTTACGTTGATTAATAAAAAGTAGTTCGTCATCTTCGTAAATCCGTAATACCTGTCCGAAATACTCAGATTTACCTGTTTTATAGTGTCCAATAGCACTGGTTTTTGTTGTATTCTTTCAAGCATAGCATAGTTTCTGACTCGGTCGACCCATTGCATATTAAGCATCTAGCTGTATACTAATATTTCAAATGTGTCTTCCTTTTTTGATTTTTGCTTTTAAATAAGTCGTGGGAGGTGAGTCTGTCCGTCCGTCCGTCCGTCCGTCAAGTCCTAGATTAAAATGGTTAGCGGCAAACGATTCGATTTGGTCTAAAATGTCTTCTTCCGTTATATTTATTTACTTTTGAAACTATTTATTTATTTTTTAGGATTTTGACCACATTACGGAACTCAGAAAGGTGCTTCACAGAAAGAAAAGAAGAAGAAAAGACCATGAAGTCAATGTCTTTTCTTCTTCGACCCAGAAGAAAAGACACATGAAAGTTGTCTGTCTGCTTTTCTGGATCTTTGAGGACGTCGCTGCCGATTATCTAACCGCCACTCATTCTGAGATCTAAAGATATCCTGCTACTCTCATTCTCTCTCTCTCTCTCTCCCTGGTCACATCAATGCCTTCTTCTCATTCTCTTTCACCGTGTATGAAGTCCGTCTTTGGAATGCTTTGCCGAAAAATGTGAGAGCGGCGCCAAGCAAAACTTGTTTTATAAACAGATTCAGAAAACATTTGAAATCTTCCACATAAATTCTCTTTCACTTCACCTATTATCCCCCTGTTTAAATCTTTGCATCCTTATAGGTTTTTTTTTATTTTGCGCCCAATGTTTCTTTTTGTATTTTTGAAACTTTTGTTTAATAGAGGTTAAATTAGTAACTATCCACAAACAATGTTCGCAAAACAGTTCAGGTTAACTTAAGAACATTGCCCCTGGGCAATAAAGTCACATTTTGGTATAAAAATGCGTTTATTCTTATTAATATTAAAATTAATGTTTTAGACTATCACAGTCGCATTGGATCCTACTAATTTCGGCCAACAGAAAGCGGGCGAACCTGCGAGCTTGTGCCAGTGTTGCCATATGTACAATTTAAATCATATTTCTACACAGTAGTAAAACGTACGAATGTAATTATATATGTACCATTTTACATCTTTGAAAATTCCTTAAATGAGTTTAAATAAGTAAAGACCTACCCTTTTTAGGCTGAACTAATAACATAGTAGAATTTACAAGACAAGTGTAAAATAAAATCAAGCTTTTAAAGCTATATATAATATACAATAATAATATCTAAAAATAATATTTCTATCCTTAGATAAAATTGTCAGATCACTCTCATTCTGTTCGGCTATATAGGCTTATCACAAACACTCGCAATGCAATTGCTTTGGGCGAGTGAAAAGCGAGAATCATTTGGTACGGCATTACATTGACCTTCGTTATCGTTAGCGAAATGTAACGAAATGTATTGACCCCTCTCTCGGTTTCTTCTCACTATTTAAACCATAGACTACAAAAACCCGAATGCTTAAAATAGGTTTATTCGACTTTATTTTTCGTTAAAAGGACTAACAATAGTCGCTGAATTAAGTAACGATCATTTTAAAAGTAAAATAATATTTTAAAAATAGCTTTCCTATCAGTACTTCGATACTTCTTTCAGTACAGTTTTATACTGAAAATTATCGAATAATACTGATTGGGAATAAGATTAAAATAAAACAAAAAGTATTTTTGACGAATCGCTGCATGCCGCTCTGCTGAATTAATGCACAGTACGAGGCAAACATCGCCCGGATTGTCAAGAAGTTTAAAGTGTGTATAATAGATGGCATTGATTATAAAAAAGTAAATTATTCTGCGATTGCAAAACTTTGTAATATAGCATAAATAATAATTAACTTATTATATGGACACATAACTAAAACATATTGTCAAACGTTGTATGTATTTTAAGACACACGCGCAACTTCGTGGATAATGTTGTTATAGCGGTTTATAGCGGTTTTTACCAGTTTTTTCCTCTGAAAACGTTAAGGTATTCACGAGTTACCATTTTAACTCTAAAACATACCATAAATATGAACCCATGGAGTAAACGTTGAGACTTTATGGACGACACAATCCACACCCACACTACGCCAACAGCACATAAGAAGAACGCAGAGCACGTAATGCCCGTAACGCCCTTACTACCATATTTTGACGTATTCCTCCATCTTCTAGTCTGGTCCCAAATTCGAGGTCGCTTACGTGGCCTCTACCTGACGTCAGAAGTAATTCATATATCAAATTAATCGCGAATCCGTGCGCCCTTTGCCCGGCAAGATCACTCGGTATCGGGTGGCAAACGGATATTGCCGCAAAATGTCAATTTAGCTATAGAATCGCTATTAAAGTATAGCTATTGATGGATATTGCAATAGTGATTGCTTACATAAGGTTGTAGAAGCAGGAAGTTAGGTACTGCGTATAGTTCTCGCTTCATTTTAGGAAAAATGTAACTTCGAGAACAAAACAAGTTCGACGGTTCAAATCTCACATGTTATATGACGCCGATGAAGGGTTGAACAGGTCATTGACACGCTGTTACAAATACTCCATTCACAGTCTTCAAAACCTGAAACGAATAATCATTTCTTTACGAGGACTCAAGCACTGTCGAGTATATCATCGTCCCATATTGCCCAGAATGGAAAACTACTCTCGATGGCGCGTCTTTTTATCGCGGTGCCCGGCGAAAAAAACGTTAACAATTTTCCACGCACGTATACCCCCCGAGAGGAAAGTGGGTCTATCAATTTTCGTCAGGCAATGTAGACCGGCTGTCACAGTGCTTTTTATCCGCAAATTCTACAAAGGAGAGAAATCCTCCGCAAATCCGATCGCTCGCGACCCTCGAGCCCACTTTATTTGTACGATTCCATCCACGTGGATAATATAATTTCCGACATGATCACTGCAGTGATTATGTCAATGATATTAAAATTATTATTAGAGAAAATAGACATATCGATGTCGGGATTAGACGATGCCCTATTAGACGTTGTCGCTATTTTCAAATGTATACTCGCCCTATATACTCTTCCGTGTACTACAATCAAACATGCCTTTTTATTTGTAAAATCTCTTCTCTCCGATTTCATCCCATGGTCTTCCATTGCGCTCCCAGGAAAATCTATTACTGGCTATACTCCAGAATTCATCAACTTTCATGTCCAACTTTCTTTCGCAGTGCAGGCAGCCGGACTCTGGAATTATGTCCTTAATTAAAATATTTAAACATCTACTTACTTGATATTTGGGGAGTTAAGGCAACCTTTAACACTCTGGATGATGTAGCGATTCTAACAATACTACACGCTTCTAAATCGATTCGAGGGTTTAGAAGTTACGATGGAATAAAAACGAAAAACATACATAGATGAATTCTGAACAAATTACTCTCTATTTTTGTTGGAAGTCGTGTAAATAGGCGTACGACAAGGATACAAATTCACGTCCATTACAATATGTCGGAGTAAGAAATTAAATGAAACATCAAGAATAAAACAATGTACCTATTGCGACGCTATAAAATCTTATTAAAAACTTTACACTGGCCGTAATGAAACCTTTATATTTTTGTTTATTTTTTCTTCTTTGGATTTATTTTTCTTATATTAGTGTGTAAATTCTGCAATACACCCAATAAGCACTTTAATAAAATAATGCAAGCTGCAATTACAGCTGGCGAAGTATACACTGAGAAAAATATTGGATTGATTGTTACATTACCATTTTGTTATTACGGTTTTATACAGAATAACAATGTTTCACTCGTAATTTTGTTGTATTGCAAAGGTTTTTTTTTAAACTACATTACTCGACTATATGTATCATTTTTTTCGGTACGGTTAATACGGAAATAACAGTAGGTATACCTACTGTAGTTTCAACATGATTCATATGTTGGACTACATCCGTACGTATCCTGCTACATGCTGTCATATTAGACTCGAGACCCGCGAAGTCGCGACGTAATGAAATAACATTATGTTTTAACATTAACGCGGTAACAACCGCCACGCCAACACCATTACGCTTCATGTTAATTCATACGTATAGATCACAGTCCGAGTTATATACGTAATCCTTATTGAAACATGCGTTATATTTTTTTCAGTTTACTTTCACCGGAAAGTGCTGTTCCAGTGAGAGCTCGGAGGTATCGAATGAGCTACGAAGGTCGACAGTCTCTAAGTTCTTAACCGCTGCAAATTTGTCTAATTTTCCGCTGCTCTAATATCGAGAAGCAGCGAATGAGGTCGGAATGAACCAATGAGCTCTGTCAGACGTTGCGTTACGCAGTACCATTATGCGGACCTTAGACAGTGGCGGATACATATAGGGGGCGCGGGGGGCGTGCCCCCCCTCCCTCCCTTGATGCGGTTGGTACAGTACCAAGCGGCATTATGACACATGTGTTAATGGCAGTTGGGCCATTATGACCCATGTGTTAGGTTCGGCCCAACTCACTGCTAAGCACCCATCCGGCAGCCTCCACGCAGAATCGCGAGCCCGGGTAGGACTCTGTGTCTGTAAGCCAGTTCCCCAGGGAGTCGCTCTTTGGCGTTTTGCGCACCGTGTGGCATCAGCTAATCGATTATGCATTCCGACTGATAACCGGGGCGCCTGGAAACGGCTCTGTTTCCTAAAGAGCCGGTTAAAACACCCTGGGGTGACGGGTTCGCCCGTTGTATTTGATACCTCTAAGTATCCATCTATACGCAATTTATTCGTCAGTCGAGTAGTTGTACTTGCATAGGTACCATGTTAGCCTTTGTATGTGACGATGATTTGTTATTACACCCAAAGCTCAAGATGTCTTTTAGCGCCCCCCCCCCCCCCTTTGAGTTGTTTCTATATCTGCGGCTGGCCTTAGGACTAGCTACTTCTCCCAAAATATTTAAGTGGTTTATTGAGAATATACGACAGTTATATTTAGTTGATTCTGTAGTAACACCAGATAGGGAACTGCACTTTAGCTTGAGGAAACCAAATTACTACTTTTTCCTTCCAAACAGTTTTACTGTTACTTATACTTACTGTTACTTACCTATACAAATATTACTAATATGCTCGCCTGCATTGCCCCAATGCTTGCCAGCAATTTGTATCTACATTTCTTGTAAAAGCATCGCTATTTCTTCCAAAGACAACGCCATTTTGCCAGGACTTAAGCTCGCAACGATGCACGCACTGTGATTTTTAGGAATGTATGGAGTCACGCAGAACGAGAACACGCATTTAATCTACCTAATGAATTGTCGCCAGCATCGATAGTACTGGACGTCTAAAGTGCATGGGTCTTTTTTACACGGTAGAAAGAATCTTCAATTTTTTTAGCATGTTTTCAAGCTTTTGTTTTCAGTTAGATTATTTCCTACTTTAGTTAGAATTTATCCTAGATTACAATAGTTTTTATATGGTTATTTAAGGAGAGCATATACTGTACATTATTTTGAAAGATAACAAAATTAATATAAATAAATATAGTAGCAATGTTGCTATATGAAAAATTCTATAATAAATAGAATTATTTTCCATTATTATTTTTATTTTCAATATCTTATAATAATGTAACGGTTTACTAATGTTCAACCTAAAATTATCTTAAATCATGGGTCGTTTTAACCCGAGTGCCCCCGAGTGAGAATTTTAACCGAGTTTATGTTCGAAAACAAAGCGCGAGTCCTGGAGTTAATCGTGTATATTTGTATCAATCATTCCTAAATGCTCGATTTAGTAAATTAACGATCTTAAATTGTATTAACCGCGAGCGATACTTAATAACAAGAGAAGTGGAGGCAGCAGCGAAGAAACCAAACAAATAATGGAGTCCGACCGGAAGCAATTTTGCGCTGAACTTAATTAAAGTCATTATTAACTCTGTCACGCGGCGAGGAGCAATGAAAGTAACAATCAGTAAACGTAAAGAATAACAGGGGTGCAAACACAGGCGATTGTGAGGGTTGCCAGCGCTCGCTGGAAGTGAATACTGCGAAATAAACTTTAACTAATATATTAGCTTAACAGCATTGTATAATAAATAGCAGATGAATTGGGACATTTTGGTAATTCTATTTTTTTAATTTACTGACTAAAAAAAATCATTTTAGCTAGGGTTTGAGCGAAGAAAATATTATTTTGTCTGTAAGCCAAATGAAGAAAGAAGATATATATTGGGACAAGACCCAAAAAATATAAGATTTGTTTTATTGTCGAATGCTTGTTCAGGCAGCTGCTTGAACCAGATTTCCATAATAAACTAAAAAAAATGTTTGTCTCTTTGCCCATTACATATCCACTCTTCAAATATGTTGGAGTAAAAAAATACATTTTTATTAAATTACACCTAAAAAAACCGAAACTATAATATAACAATAGGATTATTTAAGTTTCTAAAAAATATATTTTACTTAGGGGGAAGTCCCCTAACGCCGGACATCACATAGCGTCGGACACTAATAGTATCTCGACAAGTCACGGTGCGATCGATACAAAGACGAAGGAAAAGAAAAAGCGTACGCTTCACCGCACCCTTTTCACCCGTTTTTGTATCGATCGCGCGGCGACTTGTCGAGATACTTTTAGTGTCCGACGCTAGGTGCCGTCCGGCGTAAGGGGACTTCCCCCTGAATTATTCCTCATAACAAAAGCGAAAATGTGGAGAAGTTATTAGAGCTAATCAGTATTTCCGATCACAGCATCCTCAGCGTCAACTGTAGGGTCATCGGGGTATATCACTTCTGGACCTGACAAGAAACAATGATCAGTATCCATCGCGTGGACCTTAATCGTTCTTTACAATCACCCGTTTCCTTTGCCCTTGATTTAACGATGATCGGACTATGATCTTTCTTTCGAAAATCGATTCATGCTTCGATTCGTTCGGGAACAAGCTATAAGAAGGCATTACTATCGAATTTTTATGAAAAAAAAATGACATGGATCGTTTTTACCCTAACCCTTCGTATATATGAAGGATTACGGAGAAGAACAACCAATGTCATTTTTTTTTAAATTTTGGAAATTCCATTTTAAAAATTTACTAACATAAATTACGTCCTTCTCAGTCAAGATTTGTTTGAGTAAGAAAAATATATCTATGTAGTATATAAACCAAATATAGTTGATTTTCTAAAAAAAATACAATTTACTAAAATTTAAACCACATAAAAAAAGTATCTCCTCTTGAAAAAAATATATCGATATTGATCATTCTTTCCCATAACCCTTCTTATTGTAATTTCAACGCCTCCTCCCCCTCTATTTATGCAACCGCTAGTATCTAGTTTACACCTAAACTCCACCTGTTTTGGATATATTATTTCATAAACAAGTCGGGTAAATTCTCCTGGGGCTTTGCATCGAGGTCGAGCCGATATTCCATATATCATGAATAAAACATACCTTGTTACGTCGTCAACGCGCAGAATCTATCTACTGGAAAACCCAAGGAAATGGTTATGCTTGCTCACGCCAATCGTAATATTATTACCGGAAATATCCGTCGTGAATAGTAATCTGTAGCAATCCAACCTATGTGGACTGAAATATTTGATTTCTTGATCGTTTTGCACGTACTGTAACATATATTACGTAAACGAAAAAAAAATAAGTATGTAAACGACTTGGAAAGGTTAAATTGCGCCGACTGTTGTAAACAGTCTTTTGACAGTAATATTTATGTAATAGCAATACTGGAATCCTAGGATGAATGTCTTATCATTTTTCATAATACATTTTCAAGTATAATATCTCATAAATATTCCGAAAATTAAGTAGATACATCGTTTTCTGATATTATCTCAATCTTTTAATGGTAGAATTGTCACATCTACGTAGTAAGGTCCATAAGTTTCCGGCCCGAGGTATACAGAAGGTAAAAATGAAAACACGTTGCTTACTGTTTCAATGTGGGCCGTGATACCTCTATAATCAATGGTATAATATAACTATAGGTAGGTAGGATTTTCGGAGCCAAAGAGATACGTCCACCCTTTGGAAGCGCTCGGCGGGGACTAGCTGACTTGAGGCGTGAATCGTATCATAGGCGAGTATCATAACGCGAGAATTAGATTGTTTTAAAAGACTTTATTGCCAATTTTAATTAATGTTTTGCATTTTTTTTGAGGAAATGGATTGATATTGAACTAAAGTTTATTTCTGTTGTGTTTATTTTATGAACGAGAGTTCTAAAAGGCCAAAATCAAAAGCATTTCTTCGCCCATTTTCTAAAAAAATTGACAAAGTTAAATATTTTTTTTAGCAACAATTTTATATGAAAGTAGTAAAAAGTGATTCACTTATTATATAGAGAACTTTCACAACAATACATTGTAATTTTTTTATACGGTTTAGATGTCAAAACGATTCGTAAATATGTTATATTCTAAACCTATTACAGCAAAAATTCACAAACAGTCGCCGGTTTAAGGTCAATTAATCAAAATTCTATAATAATTTTCAAAAAAGTAGCTCACTCATTAGACAATAATATAAATGATCTTTTATGTTGTTCAATAAAACTTAAAGAAATACAGTATTTTAACCTTAAATTCACGTCTGCAAAATTACGTAAATTCACGAAATGCGCAAAATTTCGTGTACGGCCTCTTAAGTTCAATATATATTACATCTCGTTTAAACAACTCACTACCCCTAAAAAATAATTTTCTTCTCTTGTTGCAAAATGGGCCTCAACGGTTTCTTCAACCTTTTCATCGATCTGAAACTTCCTTCCGCGCAAGTCGGATTTTATTGTGGTGAACAGGTAGTAATCGCTCGAGGCCATAGGGTTTCTTCATAACAGTTTTGGTAATACCTGCTGTGTGCACAGGCAAATTGTCGCGAAGTAACCGAACACCTATAGCAGTTTCCTCGTCTTTTTCGCTTAATGGCATCTCGAAAACCATGCAGTAGAACTGCATAGCACTGTCCGTTCGCAGTTATATCCTATTTATAAGGTTGAGAATATTTCAAGTCCATTAAAGACAATCAGCGACATCTTCCTGCGATTTGCTTCGCCTCGTCAGGCGTCAATCCAAATCGACAATATAATACAATACAATACAATTTAGTTCTGCTACGGTAGGTAGGCTTTCCTACACTTGGATGCGTCTTTGCCTCTAAAATTTTAAGTAATTTAATTAATTAAAGAAAATTAACTATCATGATATATTTGTTTCAATATAAATTAATTTTAGTAGGTTATAATCGTTTTGAAAACCATTGATAAATAGAAAATAATCTAATAATCAAAATTGCAAATCAAAAAAAGAGCTATTACGATTATCAAGGCAATAATGTGATGGTCATTAAAATAGATAAGCGTATACTAAAAATATATAAATTTTAATTAATTGACAAATCTAGCAATATAGCCGTCGTCGATATAATTTTTTTTTTAAATAAGCTCTTTGGCAAAGTTGATTGTCGTGCATTTTCCGTTATTTTACATTAGGATGCTCTTGGAATAAGAATTCAGCATTATCCAAATATATTGTCATATACTGGATTCTTGACTAGGCCATTAAATAAGATTTTTTTGAATTGGTTCTCTCCAAGACTTCTGATATGTGTTGGGAGCTTATTAAAATAACACAGGCTTTGGTGAAGGAAACTGTTGCGCAATTTGCTAAGCCTGTGCCGATTTAGATGTAGATCAAAAAACATAATATTTTGATCGATATAGCACGAGTACATCGTCATGATTCCCGACTCGGTGAAAAAAGGCCTACACGAAGTTCTTGGAGAACCTTTGTAAAGACTGCGTAAAGCCCTTTTCTGAAAGATAAGAATCCTCATCGAATTTGCTGCCATTCCTTAAAACATTAAGCCATATGTCATCAAAGAATGAAAATAAGCAAAATAGACAGATTTAGCAGCCCAAAAGCCGCATTCTAATCTTTTCTAATCTTTTTTATTGCGTAAATAGCCCTACACAGCTTGGTACTAAGCTCTCCTAAGTGATCGGACCATTGAAATTTTTGGTCGATCTGCAAACCTTGAAATTTAGTAGAAGAGATATATTCCAATTCGTCTGTTCCAAAGAATAAGGCGTATATATTATTAGAGTCGGACGCCCTTAAAAAAAAAACACTGTTCTAAATTTTGAAACATTCAACGAGAGTTTATTAACTTGGAACCAGACAGCAAGTCTATTTATCGTTTCATTGATCCTTGTAATTATGTAATTACTCACGTACTTACGTACGTAAACTATGTAATTCCTCACGTACATACAACCTTTGCCCAAAGAAAGTATATCATATTTACTTATACTTATTTCTTATAGAACTAATCCCTTTATATCTTGAATATTTATATTAACACAGGACATATGATTTCTTTATCTGTGTGTAATATCTACTGTTATTTCGGTATTAATATTGAAAGTAGTTTAGTTGCCAGATTTAGATGACTCAAAAAACAATGGCAGTGTATATGCCAAAATACAGAATGTCAGTCTAGACCGACATGCTTTCTAGAATTATTCAATCTAGACATCTAGACGGCCTATGGACCTTTAACTTTTAGTGTCCCTACACCGGCCTTTGGCACTTTAAGTTTTAGTGTCCCTGCTATAAGGGATCATAAAAATCTTATTTTTTTATTGTTTCTGAAAGATATATAAAAACATTTAATTAAAATTCTAAGACGAAAAGTTTTAATATTTTTTTTGATCTCACTAATAGCATATTTATTATAAATCCCGACAGTTGGCCCCTGCCAGCATTTGCGACCGTATTATGTTTATATGCGCGTCTTTGCCACGCGACATAGTCGTCGTCAGAAATGTTTAACGGCCCCATTTGCCGGTGCGATCGTGTTTTGTTTATATAGACGTCTATTCTACCGCTATATCGTCGTCAGAATATTTTACAGTCCACTCTGCCGGTACAAATCGTACACGATTATACCGTACGAACGTGTTTTCTTTAGAACAGTCGAAGGGGGGGGGGGGGGGGGGAAGGTGAAAGGCACGATTTGCAAAAGGGCCCCAAGATTTTGACGGCCTAAGGGTCTCTACATGGGTTAATTCGGCACTGGTTTTCCTTATTGGTTATTTTACTAGTTGCCATCTATATCTATACAATCGCACTGATAAGTCACCACCCGAATGTAAATAAATAAATAAATATACTTCCATATATTGAAGTCGCCACTAACGTCATTTCCGTTGACTAGTTTAAGTTGAATCGCCCGCATGCCGACGCCGACGTCGGTCTTGGTGTGCCTCATAAAACTCGGCGTTATTGTGAATGGAATGACTTTTTATTTCTGAAACTTTGGCATAGTCGGCGGCGGCGCTGGCTGGCTTCGCGGCGGCGCGGCGTCCGCGACTAGTGTTGAAGTTCAAATGAAAACTTTGGCAAAGAATGAAATTAAAGTCGTCGAGTTTAAAAGTAGCCAACGGATGCCGGTGAAATTATGCTGAATTGTTTCCTGCTCCCAGATTTAAGAAAAAGCAAATAAAAGTTCTCACTATGAAACTACCGCCGGGGTTAGTTGTAGTAAAAACATGAATATCTATATTTTCTCAAATCCTGTTTCTTTTTGGTTAGCTATCGACTTAAGGAGTTTTGCGTTATTCGTTTTTTCAGGTACCACCTATAGATAGATCTAGTGTAATAATTTATGTAACAAACTTTTT
The DNA here is from genome assembly GCA_944548615.1 of Micropterix aruncella. Taxonomy (NCBI): domain Eukaryota; kingdom Metazoa; phylum Arthropoda; class Insecta; order Lepidoptera; family Micropterigidae; genus Micropterix; species Micropterix aruncella. The sequence continues at coordinate 28,175,958 of OX155953.1, read as the reverse complement.
TTTAACGAATGTACGGACTTAAAATCAACCATAGAATAAGCGTCCCTCTTGGACAAAATGCCACGGTTTTTCAAGCCGAGATGTTTGCCATATTAGAATGCATAAAACTCCAAAGTCGACTTGATGTAAAAAATAGAATGATCTCTGATCTGACAGCAGAGCAGCATTGGACGGTCTGGCTAAAGCCACCACAGAATCTTCTGTGGTCCGGGACTGTATGAAAGATCTTAACAAATTGGAAAAAGCCAACAAAATCACTTTAATATAGACACTGAGCCGTCAAGGCATACCCATCAACGAAGAGGCCGACAGACTGGCAATCCTGGGCGCACTAGAATTCCCGACGGAGCCAGTTTTTAGGGTCCCCTTCGCCAAAGGTAACAAAATCACCAGGGACTGCTTGGAGTAGGAACATCGGAAATCCTGGAAACAGGGCCAAGGATGTCGCTAGGCAAAGGCCATTATAAAGCAACCACCTCCTAAGAAAGCCAAGGCTCTACTTGACGTGAGCAAAAAGAACCTTAGAATCATTATCGGTCTCCTCATCGGACACACGACCCTTAGAGCACATCTGTTTAATTTTGGCTTAACCGAGAGCAAGTGCTGCCGAATATTTGGCGAAAAACCTGAAGACAGCATATATATCGTTGGTTACTGCCTAGGTCTCGCCGCTAAAAGGCATGGTTTGCTAGGTCGAGCCTTTGTCGAAGCCAGCGACCTGCCCAGCCTGGTCGCTGGGTTCGAGAAGAAGAAGAATATCCGAAGAAGAAGAATGTTTTCGTCCGAAACATTATACATCCTGGTTGTTTCGTCTATCTTCTTCGAAGTGAAAGCACACTAAACGAGGCGGGATAGGAATCCACGCAAGAAGAAGAATATTTTAATTCGAAAATTTAGACATCCTGAGTACTTGGTCTATCTTCTTCAAAGTGGAAGGCGGCGTAGGAACCAAAGGAAGAAGAAGAAAATCGAAAGAAGAAGAGTATTTTAGTCCGCTACTTTACGCATTCTGAGTACTTGGTATATCTTCTTCGAAGTTAAGGCTTTCTGGATAAGGCGTCATAGAAACCCGCAGAAGAAAAAGAATATAGGAAGAAGAAGAAGATTTTCGTCCAAAACGAAAAAGGAAATACGCAATACCTGCACAAAAATGCCTACTATTTAAATGTATCTATCATTCGAGTGTCGCATGTTTTTGTAGTATTTCCATGGTATTAAATGAATAAAATACGTTGCCGATGTTGCCATGGAATTCATACAAACAGTTGCCATGGAATTCACCGGCCGAGGTCGGGCCCATCATAATACTATTTTTTACACTTCTGGGGGGTGAGCAGTGGATTCCGAACTAACGACCGGCTGTGGTAGGTTTAGTACAGCTGTCTTGCCACATGTGTTCACCTTATCACCCATTCACCCCCTCTGGAAATGGTATTTTTCCAACAATAACGTAGTAACAATTCTTAAATATGGCGCAGCGGTATTAAAAAAATGAGTCGCTCGTATACGAGATGCTCCAACCACAATTTCAAAACGTGATTTGGGTCCAACAAGGCAACTATGAACCGAATTTCAAGTCTCTAACTACAATATTTCGAGATTGAAGTATGACTAACTCGCCCCCTGGTGGTTTGATTTTAAATACAATCTTTTCGGGTCTTATTATGATCGAATGATGCCTGCATGCCAAATTTCAGCTCAAGCAGATGAAGCGTTTGGGAGGTATCGTAGAGGAATATGATCACACAAACACACAGACACACAAAAGCGCGTCCACAATACATTTCCTACTAGGAAAGCAATATTTCGCCTTGGCCGTTGTTCAAAACTTTCTAATGGATTCCTTTCATTTCGGGCGATTTAATTAACGAAATGAAGTGAAATAATAAAAAAAGCACCAAAGGGTTTTTAAAATAACAATAACGACTAAAGAAAACGAAAGAAGCGGAGCACGAAACAAAGTTGTATTTTGATATAAACCGACCCACCAAAGTAAATAAATTCTACCTTAGATATTAATCAAGAGAAAATAACGTGAAAGGAAGGGGGATTTATTTCGAGGCATGAAAAAACAAAGGCAAAAGTCCACAATCAATACTAATTAAAGTAACTGCCTACCTTCGAGAAAAATCATTCAGGACTTGGAAACTATTGAATGTCATCGCTTCCTTGAAAGATCTCAGTGCCCTCCGTTGCGCGTATGACAAATTATGCTTAATGATTAGCTTGACTTTCTACTAATTCAGAGGCGCTGGACACGAAATGGATATTGTTTATACTCTTTATTGTGAAATGTCACAATGAGCGGGTTTATTGTCATATGACAATCTCGTACAACCAACACTACTATGTCATACCTACATATGTATGTTTGCATGTAACATGTTTGTAAGTGTTTGTCTTGTTATTGCATTCGATCGACAGAATTGAAAATGCAATCCCGTTAATTTGATGCCAACGGAAAATAATGACCCAGCCGGGAATCCAACCCGGGACATTACAATGTAAGAACAGGCGACCTAACCACTATGCCACCGGGCCGTGTATTGATGTTCGTCTTCCATGTCAGATTTCCATGACAATTGGGAAAACATGCTTGTATAAAAAACTGTTATAATGACTCATATTTTTCAGGAACGTATAGAATAGAATAAAATAACTTTATTGAGCTGTAAATAAGCGTTAATGTATTTAAGTGTCCCTTCTAAGAATGTGTTGGTTGAGGAAACTCCGTAAATGAAATGAATCACTAGTAAATAGAAAATTCAATTAGAGGCTAAACAAAGTTTCGCCTGTTTTCTCTGATTTTCTAGGCTTTCTCTGTTTATTCAGCTCCGCAACGGAAATGTTGGCCTTCCCCTGCCATCCCATTATTGACTAGTGACGATATTGTCCTTACAATAAATATACAGATAATAAGGAAAACTCAAATGAATGTACGTGTAGTATGGGAATGTAATTAATATATGTGTATTGTAATTAAAATAAATGCAATGTACGTGTAGTAGGTGTGTGATTCGCCAGAGGAGCTACAATTTAAGTATTTTATTAACAAAATGTTAGTACCTAATGCAAAACGGCGATGTTTCTACTGAATATCTATTACATGTAGTCTATCATTGGAACGGCGATAAATTACAGAACTTTTTAAAATAAAGCTAAGTGCAAAATCCCTTTTAGTTTTTTTTAAATAATGAATCTAGAATTTGACAATTTTCATTTACACATTTTTAGAGTTTGGAAGCTTAAAATCGTTTTCTTAAAATATTTACATCAAGTATTATTTTATTTGGAATAACAATACATTGCAAAATACCACACAAGTGTGCTATTACTATCATAAAGAAAGAAGTTATGACGACTTCACCGCAAAATTTCGGTTAATTGAAAAAAATATAATTTAAAAAAAAACGGTGACAATTAGGGCATAGGGTCTGTAAGTGAAAGGTAGCAAATTACCTCCCCAATCCCTCAAAAAATTATTTCGGTTTTTCTGCCAAACATCCTGTATACACAATTTTAAATTTGTATAATTCCTATACGACATGGATTAATGAGTTAAACTTTGATATTACTATTTATTTGCATAAACACAATTAATTGATTTAAGTCTGCATATATTTGTTACACTCTGGGTAAAACGTTCATATGTAGGATACTTTCATACATATGCTATTTTCATACATACATACATGCCCATTCTCCTTTGGGGTAAGCGTCAACACACACTATGTATCAGTGAATTTGGAAATTGGAAAATAATTGAATATACATAGAAATAATAATTGATAAAGTGAACTTGGAAAATAATTCATGTCATGATTGCCTACGTTGCAAGGAAGTATAACTGCTGGAGTGCCCATTAGGGCGACAACTATTCTACAACCTCATTTCCCTGTATCATTATTTGATTATCTTTTATTAAAGATTAGATAAAACATTACTTTTAAAGTGATTTGATTTAAAAAATCTCCCGCACAAAATGATTTCCAAAATTTTATTTATCCGTTTCATTGCCCATTTTTTGAAGTTTATAGCGTCCGTATCCACATTGACACCGGTGCTCCTCGTTGTTACCGAAGTTAAGCAGCGTTGGGCGCGGTCAATAGGCAGATATAAAATTGAACGCAAGCTTTAGAGACACATATATGCAGCATTTTAAGTGACTAAAGCCTGTGTTCAATTGTATATCTCCTTACAGTGATGTAAAAAAAAATGCAAAAAACTGATAGATAAAAAAATCTAAATTATTTTGTGCGTGAGGTTGATGTGATGGTGATAGCATCCGTGACAAAAGGTGATGGCATCCGTGTTTTTTGAATCAAAAGGGTAATCATGATAGATTACTTAAGTCGTTCATAGAAACAAAGTCTGAATATAGCCATTGATGATATTATTATATGGAATTAGAATTTTCAATGCAATAGTAGGTTTTGGCCACCCTATTGCGTCGGTGACATGCAAGTGGCGCTGATAGCATTGTCCGGCGAAACTAACAATAATTTATTGTTTAGGCTGTTATTTCTAGATTACTGTTGTGAACCCAAGTTTCATCTATAGTAACAATAAGGGTTAAGGGAATAAATATAACATAAGATAAAAGTATTTATTTCCAATACAACCATAACAATTGTGTAGGAATGTCAGTAATTATTATTAAACTAGTTACTCAATTTAGCCAACAGATGATATACAATATATAACTTTAAACTTAACAATTTACAAAAACAAAGACTATATAATAACAGTTTACAACAAAACAATTAACGGTAAATAATTTGTATTAGATTAAATGGGTAGATACGATGCTATGTATTTTCAAAATATTTTAAGAAGTCATTATGAGATCTCTTGAAAATATCGATGTTTTTAATCGCTTTTAATCTTTCGGGCAATTTATTAAAAAGTTTGAGGCCTAAGTATCGACTAGTCGCCTGGAACTTGGCAGTACGTGCTACGTACGATTGGAGATACTGGGTTTTATTCCTGGTGATATGCCGATGTACTTCCTAGTGGGATATGGCCGAGCTCTTATTGCAATAGAATTCGCAAAGAGCTTCTTGAGCAAAAATCGCATATACGGTCAATATCCCTAGTTTTTGGAAGTGTTCACGACATGACTGCCGTGGACAAAGTCGCCGTGGACAAAGTCGTATACTATCGCACGTAAAGATCAAAGTCTCGGATGCACAGCCCTCCGTCCAGATATAACTATCAGTCAGTCAGTCATTTAATGAGATCTCATCAAATTATGATACACGGAATAAGGTTGTTAAAAAAGTCAACACCCTAGTGCCCATTCCTCACAACTCGGGACGTAACAGTTCCTCCAATGTTCTGAACCTATCTCAATGTAACTCGAGGAGGAAGACGCATGCGTCAGGCTTCCGAGGCTCTGCGCTGCCGACCGCCAACGCCGCCCCTACCAGTCCGCCACTGTACAGCAGCCGCGTCGCGTCCCCTACGAACGCGCGACAAAAAAGCGAACCGAAAGTTCGCTCGTTTCGTCCGAACGCGACGTCGCGCCTAGACGCGGCAACTTTAGAAAACGAACATACGGCCACTTTATGACGGCTAACAACACTTTGAAAAGTTGTTATAACTTTGAGTTGGAGTTCTGAGACTGCGATCGGGTGTGTCTTGTTTTGTTTTTCGCAATGGATATGAAAGTTTTTGGCCCCATCCTGACCATCTTCTTGGCGATAAATCGTGCCAGTGGTGAGTAGTAATTTGTAATAATAAAGTTACTCTTGATATGGAATAGGTACCATCTTTGCAAGGAAAAGCTATTTTCTTTGCAAAGATGGTACATACCTTAAACATTCCTTTTGGAAGACCAGTATTTATTTATACAATATACGTAATATGAACAGTAGTATTTTAATATTTGAATACTCTTTTTAGAAAAATCGATACATGAGACTCAAGGCTCAGTATATAAGACCCTGTAATAAAAGTACATCTTAATTGCTTTTTCGCATATGAAATAAAATATGAATGATGGCCTGCCGCCAGAGTGGTGTCAAGAAATATGTTCATTTAGAGAAATTGTCGACGTTATTAGGGGTTACTGATTAATAAACTTTATCTGGTACGTCTGGAATGTACACTTGCGAGCAACTAAATCGACTCACCCCCTCAGTGCGGAAAAAAACTTATTTTTTTCAGAAATGGCTAAGTAGATCCATACAATTATATATTTTTTAAAACCCTTGTTTTGTTAGCTGTCCGTTAATATCATAATCATGAAAATCCGCTGAGGTTTTTTTTTTAAATTATATAATATTTAAAAAGGGGAGTCAAATGGATGTTCAGGAGTAGAAAACTGGAGATACTTAAAATTTAATTAAAACGGAAAATGCAAACATAAGAAGGAACGTTAAATAAATTTATATTTAGTGTTACCCTTCCTTGCCCAGATGACAGCTCGCATGCGGTTCCTCAACGTCCTGATCAGATTTTTGGTCAAGTCTTGAGGAATACCATCCCATTCCTCTAACAACGCTGTCTTGAGCTCGTAGATATTAGAAGTTGCCGGATTTCTGGCTCGGACTCTTCGTTTCAGCTCGTTTCACTATTTCTCGATGGGATTCATGTCTGGACTGAGATCTGGCCAGTCCATCGTCTCCAAACCAACTTCATCTAAGAATCGCCGAGTGATACACGCTGTGTGACACCATGCATTATCATGTATTAAACAGAGTTTTTTTCCAATAAATCGTTCATACTGTATGACATGATCCAGGAGAACAATTTGATATAGCGATAAGCATTCAGGCCTTCTCTCCGACCTCCCCCTGGCACGAAAACGAGGTTGGACCTTCCTTCTAAAGAAATGCCAGCCTACACCATGCAGGAAACGCCGCCATAGGAGACTGTTTCAGCGAAGCAGCACTGCAAAAATCACTCACCTGGACGCCTGGAGAGCCAGCCTATTCTGTGACTGCCATACAGAAACATTCTGCTTTCGTCAGTAAATAAAACTAACCGCCATTGCTATATGATCCAACTGACTTCCTCTCGAGAAAATTAAAGGCGCTTGCTGGTGGCGTGTGGTCAATTTAAGGCCTGTGACAGGTCTTTTTGGAACGAGGTTGGATTTTTTCAAGCGTCTTCTGATCGTTCACTGACTGACAGCTACCCTTTGAACTTGTCTCAGCTCCTGCTGTACATTAACGCCAGCGAGGTCGCGATTCTGCAGTAACGTCGAAGCGATGTAACGGTCGTCTCTCTCAGAAGCGCATCGGGACCGGCTGCTATTTGGTCTCCGATTGATGGTACCAGTTTGTTCAAACCTCATGTTTACTCTTGAGACGGCAGACAGACTAAATTCCACTTGACGAGCAACTGTACGTTGACTAAGGCCCTGCTGCAATAAAGCAATGCCCTTAGCGGTCTTTTTTGGTGTAGTATCCATACTTTTACGATAATAATGAGTTTGGCTTACGGAGAATTTTTTCGCGTCAACTACTGATAAGTGACTGCTAAAAAAAAACAGTTTCGGGGTAATTTATGAGTGATTAAGACGCGGTTTTTTTTTGCGACGATTAGCGTACTTTCCAATACTTCCGTTCAGTTATTATTATTTTTAAAAGTTCTGAACCGATTTTTATAAAAAAGGTGTCATTAGAAAGCTAAATAATTATGCTTTCATAAAAGTATATATTTGATGTACATCCGGTTAGTCATTTTAGAAAAAAACTAGTTTTATCCGAACTGAAGGGGTGAGTCGATTTAGTTGCTCGCAAGTGTATTTTATATTAGGCATATTCTCACTTTTTGAAAATACATTTTCCTACTTTTTTGAGTTTTCGCTAAAATTTAAAAATTAAATTAAAAACTTGGCCAGTGAGTATTTTCATTTTAAAATTTTATAGTTTTACTAAATATTTGTAGTAAAAGTTAATGAAAAGGTTTTTATTTATTTCAATGTCCTCATAATTTTATTATTTGATATTTGGGTCCTTTTCTCTAATATTTAAAGACCTTATTTGGGAAATCCTCATTCTTACCAGTAATGAAATTAACTTCATTTCAGTGCAATGATTTTTACAGAATAAGCGATATTAATAGTATTTTTTTTTTAAACAAGCTATTGATAAAATGCTCAGAAAATAAGAAGGAACTGGCTACCATAATTGAATGCGTATACAACATTTTGTGTATGTGCTGTTGACCGTTGAGGAATCACCTCGTCGGGAGCTAACCCTGGGTGCAGTAGCCATGTCATTGTGGGAATTAGAATGGGCTATCATAATTGAATGCTATACAAAATTTCTTGTCTGTTATGTTGACCGTTGAGAAGTCCCCTCGTTGGAAGCCAATTGGGTGCAGTAGCCATATCATGGTGAAATTTAGAACGGGCTATCATAAATGAATGCGTTCACAAAATTTCGTGTCTGTGCTATTGACCGTGGAAGAGTAGTCTGTCGGGAGCCAATGCTGGCTGTATAATCAGGCCATGCTTACCATAAAAATGCATTGTCATCGGAATTAAACCAACATGTAAAATGTCAACTTCATAGGATAAGAGAAAGTGATTCTAATTCAGCTTATAAGATTTGACCTAAACAAACTGACAAACACTTCAAGGTAAGTAAAACCTTGCAAAAAATATTTAGAACTGCTATATTTCCGCAATCGTAGGCAAATTTAGTAGAATACAATAAATTGATATTTACAATATGTAACATTTCCAAAGTTCGTTAGCGAAAATGGCCCATTTTACAAGCTTTTATTCCCCTTGCAATGTTTTTCAATGTTTCTTTAGGTCAAATCTTGCAAGCAGAACTAGAACCACTCCCTCTTATCCTATAAAGTTGAAATTTTACATGTTGGTTCAGTCCCGATGACGATGCATTTTATGGTGAGCATGACCTGATTCTGCACCCAGGATTGGCTCCCGACGAGGGGACTCTTCAACGGGCAAAAGCACAGACACGACATTTTGTATACGCATTGAAATATGATATCCCGTTTTAAGTTTCATCATGACATGGCTGTTGAGCCTAGGGTTGGCTCTTGACGAGGGTATTTATCAACGCTCAGCAGTACAGTAACGAAATTTTGTATACGCATACAATTATGATAGCCCGTTCTGAATTTCACAATAACACGGCCGCAGCATCCAGAGTTGGCTCCCGACGAGAGGACTCCTCAACGATCAACAACACAGAAACGAAATTTTATATACGCATTCAATTATGATAGCTCGTTCTAAGTTTCACCACGACAGAGCTGCTGCACCCAGAATTGGCTTCCAATGAGGTGACTCGTCAACGGTCGACAGCACACACACGAAATTCTGTATAGCATTCAATTATGATAGCCCGATCTAAGTTCCACAACGACATGGCTGCTGCGCCCAGGGTTAGCTCGAGACAGAAGATTTTAATGAAAGGTTGTCTTTAAAAATGTATTTTAACTATAAACTTATTGTGTATTTCGTCCCGAAAATAAGGTCACAAATCGTACTGAAATAGCACTGTATTTTGGTAAATAAAGTAGTTTGATGACTGAGGGAGTTTGCGAAAGGGATTGAAATTATAGGTCACCGAGACTCCAAGGCGATGAGCGAGTGCTGTGCAAATGTGCTGTTTATTATTATGATATTCGGTAATGGGGTAGTGTAGACTCCCCTTAATATGATAGCCGACGTCTTGCAACTTAAAGAAACTTACGAATTCGCGTAGTTTACCTATGGTGGTTCATCAGACCAGTCTACTTACGCTTCAGAAACATCGACTCAATATAAATAAGGCTCGAATATGGATGTCTCAGTGGCAAAGGCACGACGAACTGAAATTACAGATTGACTTTTAGAAAATTGCAAAACACAAAACGCTTTAAGGTCAGAAGTCGCCATTTTGCGTATGTGGCGCTGCAAGGGAGAAAACAACAAAGCACTACTCGCGCATACGCTTATCTAAACCTGTTTGAGTGACTCTTTAATTGTGACCAACAACACGACCAACACTACAGCGCTTATAGTTGATGCGACTAAAATGTATAACTGGGACTTCATTTATGTACATCTCGTACATACTTGTTGTAACGCATATCGTGCCGCCATTCCTACACGATTCGACCTGGAAAAAAATATATTAGGCACTTATATCTCAGCTGTCACGCGTGTATTCTTAATTATTATTTTAATGCTCTGCTGTTTTGTCCTCTAAAAAAAAATAGTTCTTCTTAGGTAATTGCCTCAAGGAATATATACGGAAAAACATTAAAATATTGAATAGAAAAAAACCTTCGCTCGGAGAGTAAAAAGCAACAAAAAAAAACGGTTGTACCATCCCAAGACTTTTACTGGCAAGCAGACAAACCCCTGCCCCCCCTCCCCACCCGATAGTTATGGTATCAGTGACTCAGATAGCAAAAGTAGTGTTTTTTAGTGTTTTGTAGTATTTCCGTGGTATTAAAATAGTATTTTTTCAAAAATTATGTAGTATTTTCTTAATACGGCGGTGTTTAAAAAATGCGTCGCTTGTATACGAGATATTTTGACTGACATGATTTCGGTCCAATGAGGCATCTTTGTACCGAATTTCAAGTCTCTAACTGAAATATTTCGAGATTGCAGTATGACTAGGTGGACCGAATACAACTACAATTTTTAAAGCGCTTGCCACTGGCGAATAATGCCTGCATGCCAAATTTCAGCTCAATCGGATGAAGCGTTGGGGCGCTATCGTCGAGGAATGCACACAGACACACAGATACACAAAAGTGCATTCACAATTCTTTCCTCTGCCGGGAAGTAATAAGATGACTGCGCGGTTTCAGACGATATCCGATAAACATTGAAGTAAATGTAACTGAATGACTAATTTAGATACTCATTAATTATTGCCAGTCCGTAATTAATATTGCGATATGTTATAATATTGTTCGATATGCGATCATTAAGAGTAATTAACATCAATCAACTTGACTTACCATAAATTTACTTTCGCTAATATTTCTTATGCTGGCGCCACACTAACGGGAAACACCGTTAATTATCGCGATGATTTACATTTAACGTTGGTGTAGCCACGACTTATCGTTATAATTTTACAACGGCATTCACATTGCCGTTTGACGTTAGGCGATAGATCGAGTGGCGGTACTGTTCGTGTGCGAGCTCAGAGGAAGCGGGGGCTGGGAAAGCTGACGGATGACGCCGCCACCGAGCGTCGCTCCATACTCTACCACTCTACCAGTACTATAGTATCCGCAGTACAAACTGGCGACTGGGGCAATTAGAGACAGTTAACATAGGAATGGTACCATGTCGATAAAATATTTATCTATACTAATATTATAAAGAGGTAAAGTTTGTGATGTTGTAGGAAGTAATCTCTGGATCTACTGCACCGATTTTGAAAATTCTTTTACCAATAGAAAGCCACATTACTTGTGAGTGTCATAAGTTATATATTAATCCGAAAAATGAAAAGACCTTTTTGTGGTAGTCGGATTTGCAAAGTAAGTCGGAAAATAAGCGGTCGAACAAAAACGTTTCTAACTAACACTGCCTTAACGATGGGAGATATATGATAAAGTTCTGGAGAAAAGTTGTAGAGCTTGATAATGCCTACAAAAAAGTCAGCGACAGCATATGTCTAACTTTTATATTATATTAATTATGAATTCTTATCAAAATAAGTAAATTTATCGTCTCAAGTGTTTAAAACAAAAGACTTTTCCCTTTTACTGCATAAATAATTAAAGAGATAATACGACATAGGTATGGAACCGTATCGTAATCTGTACTTCTATACTAATATTATAAAGAGGTAAAGTTTGTGACGTTGTAGGAAGTAATCTCTGGATCTACTGAACCGATTTTGAAAATTCTTTTACCAATAGAAAGCCACATTATTTGTGAGTGTCATATGCTATATATTAATCCTAAAATTGAAAGAAATAAGAAATAAGAAATAAGAAAAATTTATTTTCATAAACCCGATCTGGGTATAGAAATTACTTTACAAAAAATTATTATATATATAATAACATTACGAAATTACAACAAATAGTATTTCTACAAATGAAATTACATTTTAAATTATAAAAGAAGTGTATAAAAAGTTCTGCGATCTAAGCTAACAGTGTATAAAAAAAGTGTATAAAAGTTCTGCGACCCAAGCAAAGCATTCGACTGTATAAACATCAATACCCTGGTAGACAAGCTAAACCATCATGGAATTAGAGGAGCGGCCAATTCACTCATTAAATCGTACCCACAAAACAGGCAGCAAGTGGTGGAGATTAAAATAATTGATGGAATTGAGGAAAAGGATGAGCAATCGAGTTGTGAAATAGACTTTACCTGCTAAAATTAGATAGATAAAATTCCTAGATTTACCAAAAAGCGGTGAGTAAATACCGTAATAGGTGGTAAGTATCTAACCGATTAGGACTATTAATTGTAGTAACCGTAACAGTTCGATTTCGACATTTTATGGCATTTTAACGACGCTTTTGCCAAATTAGTTTTCGTCTACTTTAATTATTGTGCGTACTGTGTAGGTCATTAGGCATTATTGATAACAAAATATTCTGCTATAAAAGGCTTAATGTCAAAGAGCATAACTCATTCGTTATACGAACTCTATTTGTGAATCTACATCATGATGGAAGATTTTTGCAAAACTAATTTGAGCAAGTTAAGAAGTGATGTTTTAACCAGCAAAGCCGGCATGTCATTCTCAACATTTATAAGTGGTTTCATAAGTTGAAAAAAGAACCTGATGTCATAAGGAAAATTGATTTTCAACAACCAAGAAAGTTGGCAGCATTAGTTTGTGGAACGAGCGAACGAACTCTAGATCGAATTCGGAATCGATTCAAAAATCTCCAGAACGAAGACCTGGCCAAAGCACATAATATAATTGACACCCATTCTCATGTTATTAATCTATAAGACGATAGTGACAGTGAACACGAATATGAATAGCTTGCTGACTTTCTTTGTTCAGTTTTATTTTTTTTTGTATAACAATTATTTTATTGTCAACTATTATAAATTTGATACTTTTATATTTTTATTTTAATAATTCAATATCAATATTTATATGTTTAACTTATTTAATATTTATCGTAATGAAACAATACTGAAATATAAATAGGATAGAAAATGATGCGGTAAATTCGTTTTCTATCCTATTTATAATGTCAAAAAACCGCGATAGTCTTCGATTTTATAATACTGAAATAATATTTATTTCCCTCGTTTCATTACTTTATCGACATTCCTTTTGTATGCGTAAACTACCTACACTACGGTTACAGGTATCGCTCCATAAGGCCGTGCAAGTGCGAAAGAGATGGCTCGATTTCGATGATAAATTACCTGACTCGCCACTTTGTAATGCGGATAGTATAGTACTAGGAGAGTGCGCGATATGAAGCGACGCTGGGGGGCGGCGTCATTCGCTCGCTTTCCCAGCCCCCGATTCCTCGGAGCTCGCGCGCGAACAGTACATCTAAGAGATTTTATGCAAGAATTAATGCTTTGAAGCGACCACACCACGTGTGCCATTATTCACCGTGAGCGCGACGGGATCGCACGTGTTCATCTTCGATAATATATGGAGTGAACTAACGAGAAAGTCATTGCATTTCACAAAACTCTGCAAACAGAGCCATGCTTGTGGGATCCGAGATACAAAAGTTACAAGAATCGTGCATCACAAAATGATTCTAGGCGACGAATAATGGAATTAATAACTTAGATAGATGGAATTAATTAATTTAAAACAACAATCGAAGAAATTAAAAAGAAGAAGGAAGCCCTAATGGGTTATTATAGAACCCATCTAAACAAATTTCAAAAGTCTGAAGTCCTGAGCTGGAAAAATGATGTTTACACAACTAACTGGTTTGTATACGAAATAATGGATAGTATCCTACGAGTGGTATATGAAAGCAACAGCACATTAAATACAGTAGGAATTACCTTATTATTATAAGTTACTTACCACTGTATTTTACTCAGTAGCAAAGTTAACTAATTTTATTTAAATTACGTACACATTTTAATCCGAAAACATCTCCATATTCAGAAAAAAGAAAGGAACACTAGCGCCAATTTTATTGCCAAGAATGGGCATTGACGTTGACCGCTCAAGTGTGGCCACTCAATTTAAGGTGTTAATAATTAACGCAAAATTTATCGCGATGATAGGCATTGACGTTCCCCGTTAGTGTGGCCCCAGCGTTATAAAATATCTGAATGAAATTGTGGTAAATTTAATAATCAAATCGTAATCAAAAAATAATCTGATCAGCTCTTCCTATTAATAAAGAAGACTCACGAAAGAATTTTTCAAATTTGCATCAGAGTGAAATTTATTTTCAAAGTTTATAGGCAAATCTTGTTCTTCTTCTTCTTATATATAAAAATGAATCGCCGTGCGTTAGTCTCGCAAGATCTCGAAAATGACTTGACCGATTTGAATGATTTTTTTTTGTTTTGTTTGCCTTGATTCAGGGGTGGTTTACAAAAAAAAATATTTAGGAAAATTTAAAAGAAACAACTGAAAATCGAAAAAATCGGAAATGGTCCACTTTGAATATACGGCGTTCGCGGCGATCCTATTGTTTGACAGCTGCGCCATCCATAACTGTTATTCATTCCGTGCGATTGTGTAAATTTCAAAAATTCGAAAAGTCGAAAAGTCGAAAAAGTCAAAAAAGTCAAGAGTCGAAAAAGTCAAAAAAGTCAGAAAAGTCGAAAAAGTCAAAAAAGTCGAAAAATGCAAAAAAGTCAAAAAAGTCGGAAAAGTCGAAAAAGCATTTATATTTCATCATTTAAATTAAATACATTGAATTTGTTTTAATTACAAACGACTTTCATTTAATCACCAAACGAAACTCAAACCGTACATGATTCGGCCATGTTATAGATTTCAATGAATTGGATTTGGAAGGTTGTTTAGGATCAATAAACGCTTATGAAGAGTTACAATCAAATCAATTTTAGGTGGTACGAAGTTCACCGGGTCATCTAATACTAGATAAAAACGCTTTGTTGCAGGGTCGGGCTGGCGATAGAAACTCATAACTTCCACTATTACCGGTTGAGTTAGCAGGTAGTCTAGTAAATAAATGCTTATGATAAACTCGGCTGGACATTTCAAAGCGGAGATATTTGGGGGCGACTTTCCTTTCGAGAAAGAAATTTAATAAACATTACACGGCGAGACCCGGATCAGGGCAATTTTGACAACGGTCGCCCTTGTCGCCCTTAGTAGCTTTCTGTTTTCCCTTGATATAGGAGAAATCTTCGGACACGTAATTCGTTATTTTTTATTTGCCGTCACCTTTGAGATTTACCGACTGGATTGGGTCAGCTCCCTTTGAAACCGAAGGACGAAAAGTTAACCGGAGAGTGGGCCAAGCGAACCTTACTCGGCAATATTCGCCGAAATGTCAAGATTTTAGGGCGGGAAATGTGAATAAAGTGTTGTGATCTATCTGTCCCTATGAAGTGGTGAGTTATTTATAGGGACTCCATGGCAACTGAAAAACACCCAGTAATGTACGAATTAATGTAAACTCATGTGATATCTTCCAAAAAAAATATTATTAGCAATTTAAATTTATACACGCACCTACTTCTTTTAACCTTACAACAGCTTGATGATTAATGAGGAAATAAATCAGTTAAATAATTTTTAAAAAATGAGCAGAATCGCGTTTTATGTATAGAAAAAACGCGGAAATTAAATGTTTTAATAAACTACAAAAAAACATACTTATGTAATTTCAAGACTTGTTTAAATACGCAAAAAATACCAATCGTTTTGCCAAGCGATAGATTTTCAGAGGAAAGTGTTGTCAAATACTGAGAGCAAACCCGCCACCCCATATAGAGTTGTCAACTACAACGGGCGAACCCGTCACCTCAGGAAGTTTGAACGATTAGTCGTTCTCTCTCCCGTGAAGTGAACGCAGAAGACTTGGACAAAACAATCCACCGCCAAGCTCCGCCACATGCCCGCAAGAGGCCAACGCCTTAACCGCGAGATAGCCAGGAGTGTTACCCAGCGGGCTTACACTCACGCCCTTGCTTCCAATTGCGACCAGATTACTCCGGTCTCTCGATTGGTTTCGAGTTCGAGGTCGCTTGCGCGGTCCTCTCCCTTACGAAGCGGTGAAACGGTGTATACCGAATCTATCGCGGCATCCTTTGCCCGGATGTTAACCCAGGATCGGGTAAGGCGATGGTCGTTTCATGAGCAGTCACCGTAAGGTCTGAAACCACCCACGCTCTATAGGAAACAGTACTGCTTCCAGACTCCCCCGACTGTTAGTCAGAGTGCACAGTCGATTGGCTTACGCCGCACGGTGCGCAGACCGTCCAGGAGCGCCAGAAGGTTAATTCCTAGGGGAAACTAGCCCTAAGGCCAGAGTCCTACCCGGGCTCGCACTTCATGCGTGGAGGCCGCCGGATGGGTGTTGACCCATGAGTGTGACCAACCCTGAACAGAATGGGTCTTCGTGGCCAACTCAGCAAGGGCCCATTAGCTTACAAAACTTGCCACCCCAGGATGGCATAACGACATTGATCATTCTTTCAACCTATGGTGAAATGTAAAAACTTGGGTTCGAATACAGTCCACCTTCTAGCTATGCCGACTGGCTCGTCAGAGTCCAACGTTTTACCGCGTGGAACCGGGTAATTTCCCCAGCGGGCAGCCTCGCCACCCTCACTTCCAGTTATAACCGGATTTCTCTGTTCTCCCGACTAGTTACGGGGCCGAAGTCGCTTGCGCGACCTCTACCTAATATAAGCGGTAATTCAGTTCGAATCTAACGCGAACCGTGAAGCCCTATCTTTCACTCAGGATCTGGTCGTCTCAAGAGCAGCTGACATTAGGTTAACAACCACTCCCGCTTTATAGGAAACCGTATGCCGTTTCCAGACTCCCCCCATAATTTGCCGGAGATCACAATTATCTGACGCCGCACGATGCTCCAACCGCTCCGTCACCCGGGGGAAACTGACCCACCTGCATACTCAGTTGTAGGGGGAACAAGAGCCGTTACCAGGCTCGAACTTCCACGTGGAGGCTACCGGATGGGTGCTGAACCGTGAGTTGGGTCGACTCAAGAACAATACGGGTCAAATATGCACATTCTAATATTGACCAAGTTGTTACAACTTTAAATGCTGAATTGGTTTCACTAAATGTATGGTTTGAGAGAAACAAGTTATCCCTTAACACGTCCAAAACTTTTTCAATGTTTATATCCTCTCAGCACCAACCGGCGGCTGAGCACCAACCGGGCGCGTCTCCAGGTGGCGGATAGGAGAACGCCCGAAGGGACCCCGGCTCGAGGGATGATACCCGAGGCCGGGTGCTCTTCGGGTAGTGGTGGCTAATACACTGTGTGTGGAAGGCCCCACCGCGGACCAACTCTCCAAGCCGAGGTGTAAGCTACCGTGCTAATGGCTGCATGGCGCAGGGAGTGCTGCGTCTCTTACGGTGCCTCCCGGATACCGGGCGTCCTCCGGGTAGTATAAGCCAAGCCCCGGTCATACGCGGCTCTGTCCGGGTGATATCGCACTACCGCGGAACTCGTGGGAACAAAATGGATCTATTAAACAGTACACCACCAAAAATAAACCTAATTGAAGCACTCCAGGGGGTGGCTTTGTCTCAAAGCGAACCACAGGAGGCACCTAACGCGGGGGCGGGCCCATCAAAAAGCCCACCCAAAACCCGCATTAGATATAACGGCGCCGCAAGGCGTCGCTACAAAAAACTGATGAGAGAGGGGCTAACTGCTAACCCCCGAGCCTCCAGTGCTAACTCTAAGCCGGAGGACGGGACTGCAGAGGCCCCTGGGGCTCCTAAACGCCCCAGACAAGGGCCAAACACCCCAAGCCCCTCCCATCAGGCGACAGGGAAAAGACCGAAAGTCTCCGACCAAGGTTCTTACGCCCAGGCCACGAAAGGACTCCTCAGGCTAGCCCTCATAATAAGGGGCTACCCTGACAAAAAACTTGAAGCCGGCGACATAGAAGCCATCCGGGACAAGATTGTGGACGCCATCATGGAAATTCCTGTTGGCACTAAAACACCATCCTTTACCGGCAGCTGGGAGAGGGACGGTGCAATCGTCTTCTCGTGCGCAGATGAGGAGACGGGGAACTGGCTCAGAAGCCTTTCCACGGACTTACTCGTCCAAGGTGAATCCGTGTGTGTGCTGCCGGTCGATCAGCTGCCCAAACGCCATCGAGTGGTGGTCCACGTGGAGGAGCCCAAGTACACTGTCGAGAAAGTACTTCTACTCCTCGACAAGCAAAACCCAGGTCTGAAGACCGATGGGTGGGCCGTCGCCAGGGGGAGCACGAAGAAGGATGCCTCGAGCGTCCACTTCGCCTGTCTGGTGAGCGACTCCTCATTGGCCACTCTCAGGGCCTGCAACTTCCGACCCTACTGTGGGCTAGCACGGGCATCCGTAAGGCTGCTCGATAATAAGCCTAGGAAGGAGTCGGACGCAGTGGAGGGAACGGAAGGAGGTACAGCAAAATGAACCACCTAAAAGTCCCCATAATCCAGATCAACTTGCACCACAGCAAAAGCGCCTCGGCGATATTAACCAGGAGCATGGCTGTGGCGCAGACAAGTATAGCACTAATCCAAGAACCTTGGATTGTTAGGGATACTATAAGTGGATTAGGAGGTTGCGGAACCATTCATAAGGCCCAACCGACTCGGAAACTCAGGACCTGCGTGGTCACTAAGGGCGTCACAGCCACTTTTCTGCCACAACTCAGCGGCGATGACCTAACGGTCGTTTTAACAAAAATCAACTTGACAGGAGACAGAACGGTGGATCTACTCATTGGGTCAGCATACATGCCTTATGACTCCACTGACCTGCCACCGCAAGAAGATATAACCAACCTAGTGACATATGCGAAACAACGCGGGCTCCAACTCCTTCTGGGTTGCGATGCGAACTCCCACCACGTGTGCTGGGGTAGTTCCAACATAAACCCGAGGGGGGTAAGCCTGCATGACTTTATCCTAGGCAATGAACTCACCATCCTCAACAGAGGAACAGAACCTACCTTCATAGACTCAAGAAGACAGGAGGTACTGGACATAACGATCTGCACAAAAGAAGTGGCCGACCTGGTTCAAGACTGGAGGGTCTCAGATGAACCCTCAGGCTCGGACCATAGGCAGATCCATCTAACGCTTCGGCACTCATTGGAAATTCAGTGGGCTCGCAACCCTAGAAATACCAACTGGGAAGGATTCGATAGGGACCTGGCTATCAAGCTCACCACGGTTCCGAATCGATTCCACACCAAAGAGCAACTAGAAACAGCTGCACTATCACTGTCTAATGCCGTTATAGACGCCTACGAGCAGAATTGCCCTTTGAAACAAAAAAACCTCTCAAAAAAGGTCCCATGGTGGAACCCAGAGCTGACCAAGCTCAGGCTTACGCTGAGAAGGTGCTTCAATAGGGCGAGAAATCACAACACTAACTCGCAACATCTTTGGGAGGAATACAAAAACGCCCGAAACGAATACAACAAGGCCATTGTTAAAGCCAAACGAAGAAGCTGGAGGGACTTTTGTGAGAGCGTGGAAACAGCTTCCGAAGCCTCCAGGCTCAACAAGATCCTCAGCTCTAACAACCGCCCCCAGCTGGGATGCCTTAAACGACCAGAGGGGGGACACACAAGCGACACCAAGGAAACCTTGAAGCTCCTAATGGAAGCTCCAATTGCCGCAGGGGAGAACTCCAAGAGGCTCCACAAGCCCAGGGAGTGGGCCCTTGCAGCCAAGATAGTTAATCCAAAAGCAGTAGAATGGGCCGTGAGCACCTTCGACCCTTACAAATCACCTGGACCGGATGGAATATACCCAGTCCTACTACAAAAAGGGTTAAGCCAGCTGCTGGGCCCTCTAACAAAGGTACTCAGAGCGAGCATAGCCCTCAGACACGTCCCTCATGCCTGGAGCAGCGCAAGAGTCACGTTCATTCCAAAGGCAGGCAGGAACGGCCACATCTTTGCCAAAGACTACAGACCCATTAGCCTCACCTCCTTTCTCCTGAAATCACTGGAGAGACTAGTTGACGGCTACTTGAAAAACAACCACCTAGCTCTTCAACCGCTTGCTGATGCTCAGTATGCCTATAGGGAGGGCAGATCTACGGACACTGCGCTACATCACCTGGTGAGCACAATAGAGACACAGTTAGCGGCGAAAGGTTACGCTCTGGGAGTATTCCTGGACATCGAAGGAGCATTTGACACCACATCATATGCAACTATAAAAAACGCTATGCACAGACGAGGAATACCAGAGACCATTATTGACTGGACATTGAGTATGCTATCAAATAGGAATCTGACCGTCTATCAAGGCGACACCTCCATCACGGGAATCCCTGCTAAGGGCTGTCCACAGGGTGGAGTCATCTCCCCCCTCTTGTGGAGCATCGTTGTAGACGAACTCCTAATAGATCTACAAAACCTAGGCCTCTCTGTCTACGGCTACGCTGATGACGTGGCCATAGTAGTCAGAGGAAACTTCCTATCAATACTTAAGGAGCTCATGGACAAAGCACTTAAGACCACCCAAGACTGGTGCCAGGCCAGAGGTCTATCCGCTAATCCAAGCAAGACTAAGGCCATGATTTTCACCAGAAAATACAAACCCGAACCCGTTGAGTGTCTCAAGCTCTGGGATAAGGAGATAGAATACGCTACAGTAGTTAAATACCTTGGAGTCTATCTAGACCCAAAGCTCAATTGGAAGCACCACCTCGAGCGCAAGAGAACAACCTTCTATGCCTCGTTGTGGACGTGCAAAAGAGTCATGGGAAAAACCTGGGGGTTCAAACCCAGGGTCGCCTTATGGCTCTACAGGGCAGTACTGCTGCCTAGACTAACCTATGCTGCAATAGTCTGGTGGTCCAGGGTGAAAAAGCTTGAGACAGTAAAAATGCTTAAAAGCCTTCAAGGTAACTACCTGAGGGCTGCAACTGGCGTCATGAAGACCACCCCAACAGCGGGATTAGAGGTGGCACTCTGCTGCCCGCCTCTGGACAAGCTCATCATCCACTCCGCCAGACTTACAGCATACAGACTGAAGTGTTTGCGCGAGTGGAAGCGTGGAGGGCACAATCATCCTGAGCTAAACCTCCTCCACAAAAGCCCATTCACTCTGACCCAGGATCGACTACGGAAAAAAATTTCGGTAGAGAAATCCTATAAAATCCTAATTCCCACCAGGGAAGAATGGAAAAATCCGCAGTGGCTTCAAAGCCACAACGCAGACGCCTGGTTCACCGACGGCTCAGGAACAAATGGACGTTTTGGGGCAGGCGTGTACGGACCCAAAACCAACCACAGAATCAGCATCCCCCTTGGACAATACGCTACGGTTTTCCAAGCCGAGGTACTTGCCATATTGGAATGCATAAAACTACAAAGTCGACTTGAGGTAAAAAACAGACAAATCCTCATCTGCTCTGACAGCAGAGCAGCACTGGACGCTCTGGCTAAAGCCACCATCTGTCTTCTGTGGTCTGGGACTGCATGCAGGAGCTCAACAAATTGGGAAAATCCAACAAAATCACCCTAATATGGATACCGGGTCACCAAGGCTTACCCGGAAACGAAGAGGCCAACAGACTGGCAAAACTGGGCACACTGGATTGCCCAGTGGAGCCAGCTGTAGGGGTCCCCTTCGCTACAGGTAAGAAAATCATCAGGGACTGCTTGGAGCAGGAACATCGGGCTTCCTGGAAACAGAGTCAGGGATGTCGCCAGGCAAAAGCCATGATGGAGCAACCACTACAGAAGAAAACCAAGGCCCTACTTGACATGAGCAAGAAGAACCTTAGAACCACTATCGGTCTCCTCACCGGACACACGACCCTTAGAGCTCATCTATTCAACCTTGGCTTGACTGAGAGCAAGGATTGCCGAATATGTGGCGAGGAACCTGAAGACAGCATACACATTGTTGGCCGCTGTCCAGGGCTCGCCGCCAAAAGACACAGTTTACTGGGACGAGCCTTTCTCGAACCCAGCGATCTGCCCAACTTGAAGGTCAGTGACCTACTTAGTCTGGTAAGAAGTACCGGGCTACTAGCTGACAATTGACCTAACCACACAGTGGGTAGTTACAAAAGACCTTACAGATCTAGGTGACATCAAGGGCTGGAAACAAGCCCCCCACTCCATCTACTACTACTATATCCTCTCAGCAAAATAAAATACAAAAAACTCCACAGGTACATATTGGGAAAAACAACAGCCGATGTCAGTTCTCACAAATTTCTTGGTTTAGTTTTAGATAATCACTTGAGATGAAATGCACACGAAGAACAATTAAGAGACGAACTTTCTAGTGCCTGTTTTCTGCTGCGCCAAATACGAAAACTGATTAATTCTAAGGACACGAAAACAATTTATTTCGTTTATGTTGAGTCTTTTCTCCGTTACGGTATTCTCTTCTGGGCGCAATGCACCATCGATCTAAGGCAACATATTTTTTCATTGCAAAAACGGGCCATTCGAATTTTAAGTAATCTGGGTTATGTAGAATCATGCCCTGGTCATTTCAGAAGGCTTAAAATCCTCACCCTTCCATCTCTATACGTTTTGGAATGCGTTAAATTGATCATAAAAAACCTAGCTCAGCTGCCGATATATTCAGGTACCCATAAATACTTTACCAGGAGGAGAGATAATCTGATTCTTCCTCGTCCAAATTTCAAAAGGGATCCGAACTACGTCGAAATTATATGCTACAATAACCTACCCTCTAGTATCCAATAAATAGGACGCAAAGGAAAAATGCTCCAATTTAAAAATAAACTCAAATTATATCTAATTGAAAGAGAATTGTATGACATTAACGATCTTTAAAAACTGTATGCATCTCGACTATATCTCTTTCTGTAATAGGTTTGTCAATCCACACTCATAATTTTATCACAGGTAAAAAGTTTTACCGCCCAATGTAGTGGGCACGGGTCAGCTAGTTTATTATATAGTTTACTTATTAGGTATCAATTGCTTATCATTGTATGCAATGAATAAAATATAATATATTTAATTAGATAGATATAATAATATATACATATAATAGTAGGTAACAATATGCAATTAAATAAATACATTCATATACAATTACATACACATATAAATATACATCCATATATACATATAGACATATATTAGGTAATACTTTAAACATTTGAGTTATTTTCATGTATATGTTAATATTATCTCTGTTTCCTGTCGACCCATAGTCAAAAGTGACTTATTTAGATTTTTATTTACTCCGTGATTGGTCCTTGATCCCAGTCTTGCAGAAAACACTATTAATTTTGTTGTAAAGTCGAGGAGCAATGTAAGAAAAATGTTTCTGTGTACAATTTGTTCGCCTATTTGGGATAAGGTGTTGTCTTGTTACTGTTGCTCTTGTATATTTATGGTGTGTTGCATATTAGATGATGATTCTCATAGTCATGACAGTAGAGTAGTATTACCTTAGCGAATATCTGACGAACGTCTAGAGCTTTAGATTCTTTAAACCAGTTCTCCGAAGGGTACCGGATGGGCTTTTTGTGTATAAACCTTAATAGCGACTTTTGGGCCTTTGTAAGAGGATCAATTGCTTATAGGGAAACTCCAACTCAAGCTATGATTCCATATGCTAATAAGTTATGGGCCACTGGTAAGTATATCCTTCTTACGAAATCTTTGGACACGGCATTTATTAATAAATTGAATGTATGGATATGTTTTCTCACTTTTGTTGCAGCCAAACATCTACAAGGGCTTTACGGTTCAGAGAAAAGTCAATACGGGGTGGGTTTTAAACTGGTATTGTAGAAGCATAGTAAACAAGAACAGTATAACATAGTAATCACCGATTTTGCACTCATACAAGCGTCCGTTGTCTCTCATACATTCTCAGGCGCTTCGGTGACAGTTGTCAGGGCTGCCGCGCGACAGCTAAGTATATACAAGTGAAATGTTTTCTGTACAGGCTGTAATGAAAACTATCAGAAATTACATTTACGAGTTTTTACATTTACATTACTAAATTACATTTATGAAATAACGTTTATTGTTAATTTGCATAGGTAAGTATGTGTCTAGGTAAGTAGGTGCCTAAGTATGTAGGTGCGTATGCAGGTAGGTAGTTGCGTATTTGTTAAGTACCTACTTTAACTTACTAAAATCTAGGTATTGCGAACACATGCAACAAGTGATGAATGCTGCCACACAGTCAGCACTAATATATATATTCTGTTACGACTATTGATATTATATTATATTCTGTTATATATTATATTGATATTATATTCTGTTACAGAAAAAAATTGGGAACCGTCTCTTGATCTATAAACCAAAAAAACATAAACTTACATAATAATTATACAGAATTGCATTTCTGAAAAATACATAAACGTACATAATAATTCCAAAGAATTGTATTTCTGCTTCGATGGGATTACAACTTGTCGATTGTGTATTTGTTGTGGCAACCCTGGTGGTCCGGCGAAGCGTAGGTACTTATTCCGAAAACGGGCTCGAGATGTTCTACTGTTGTTATTTTACTAGCAGTAGAAGTCCGAGCCCTGTATTTGTGGGGTATTTTCCGAAAAATTCTAAAATGCAATATCCGAAAAATTCTCGTTTCTTTGTTTGTACGTGGCGTAATAAAATATCACTCATGGTGGGCGTGTGGCACAAGAAATACGAGCGGGGCAGAAACCAAACAAACACCGGCCGGAAGCAAATTGCAGAGGGCGCTTAATTAAACAAATTATTCGGCCGCCCGTCGGTGTAGGCAATATCAATAGTCGTAACGAGGTGTCCGAATCGAAATAGGGGGCGAATCGGGCGGTGGAAAGTGGATTGAGTTACGAAACGAGCTATTTTTGTCGTGTTTTATGGTTTCGACCCTGTTTTTATTTACCGAGCGATACCCGTTTCATTGTTGCTGAGCGGCGTCAAGCCACCCGTATATCTTTGAGATTTATCTATCAGATAATCTGCTCAAGCGCTACTGTGTTCAGAATTATTGGTGCGAATTAGAATCTTCTTCTTCTTTTTAACTCCTGGGGCCGACGGCTTCTGGTGAAGTCACCGCCTTATGACTCACATTGTACCGTCCCAGTTTAAGGACGCTCACGGTGGTCTCCAAGTGGGGTTACCAGATATGAGTTGAACCCTGTCAGAGCCGCTGTGAGCTTCTGCCACGACTGTAATCCTGTAGTCGGAGGCAGTTGGGATCAGCGGATTCGGAGGAATACCTCAGGCGGAACAGGGCAGTTAGAGCAGCCATCCGGTTAGCTAGGTGTTGAATGCCCAGCTGGCGAATAACCAGACGTGTCTGGAGTGGTATGTTTCCTATGACAGCGGAGAGTAGTTGTCGACCTGACGTCTTCAACCCTTGAATCGATCCATCGGCCACCCGATCCCGAGTGACCATGGCGGGCAAAGGGCGTCGCGGTCCGCAAAATACTCTCACTGAATAGCCGCTCACGTCAGGTAGAGGCCGCGCAAGCGACCTCGAAACAGAGACCAGACCGAAGGACGAAGAAATCTGGCAAAATCTAGCTGTAAGGGAGTGTGGTTGGCCCCCCTGGTTTACATTCCAGTTCCTCGCGGCAAGGCGTCGGCTTCTTAAGGGCTATGTTGGCGAAGCTAGACTGTGGACTTCGTTATCCCTGAGTCTCTGTGTAATAGCCTCACCGCTGAAAGAACGATCTATATGGCCCGGTGTCATAGTGGCTAGGTCGCCTGATCTTACATTGTAAGGTTCCGGGTTTGATTCCCGGCTGGGTCACCATTTTCCGTTGGGATGAAATTAACGGAATTCAATTTTTAATTCTGTCGATCGAATGCAATAACAAAACAAACACTTACACACATAGTAGGGTTGGTTCTAAGAGATTGTGTCAATAAACCAGCCCATTGTGAAACTTCACAATAAAGAGTAGAAACAAACATATAATCTATATCGTTATACCAGCCTGAGGTGTCGAGTTCGCTCGTTGCAGATGACAGCTCTAAAGTCCATTTACCTGTCTACATAGTGGCGCCCGGTAGTTATTTATCGTCACGGTAGTCCACTTAGTTCTAAATGGTTCCATTGAGCTTAGGCCTGTGCAGGCCTGTGCCCAGAATAGGTCGGTGCAACTCACGGTTCAGCTTCCATCCGCTAGCCTCCTCGAAGAGGGACTTAACCTGTAGTGGCCGCTGGGAACTCTGCCTGCGTTTATATCCTGCAGTCGTCGACAGATAGAAGCGGAAGTGCGGATCTGGGAAATATTATCTCCCGCGGAACTAGGTGGTTTGTGCACCTGCCTGTGCCAACCAATCGGTTGCTTAACCTGGTGAATAACCGAGGGAGTTATAAAACGTACGTTTCTAAGAAGCGGAGGTAGTTATTGACCTGACATCACCTATCCTTAGAAGCGATCCGTTGTTTAACTGATCTCGAGTGAGCTTGATGGGTAAAGCGCGCCTTGGATCCGCGGATTTGATTTACGAATTAACGTTAACGTCAGATATCACGCAAAAGTCTTCGAATTTAGGATCAGACTGGATGATGGAGAAATCTATCCAAATATTGTATTAAGGGCGCGAGAAAGCCCTCTTATCGGTAGTTACTTCTTAGTGTCTTGCGGTAAGGCGGTCTCTTATGGACTAATGACGTCATACGGCTTTGAATTGTATTGTCCAAAGTCTGCGTTCATCCTACAGGAGAAAGGACAACCACTTCACAGCATTTAGTTCACTGTTCTTTCTCATGATGATCTTTCAAATTATAGCGAAACTCCTATTAATAATAATTTTCATTGAATTGCGATAGTCGTTGGTTTAATAATATACATGTATTTATACTGTCAATCAAAGCATAAAATATGTTCATTTTAAAGTCTTCTTCGGGAGATGCTCTGCCAATCGAGGGTCGTTTACAGGCGTTCGCATCGCGAGGTCCCAGCTACGCGAGAACCGCGTAAGTGTGGTTTTGTACGGGTTAATTGTACATTCCAAAGAAGCCTCAACGCCCACTTCGAATCCGGTAGCGAACGGTTACGTGCAGCTTGGGCCACAAGATCCATTTTGTTCTCGGATCGGCTCAACTCACGATTCAGCTCCTATTCAGAAGCCTCCTCGTGCGGAAGGCTACCCCGGGTAGGACTCCCGCGTCTCAGGCCCCACAAGCTGGTCGACCGGTTTCTGGTAGCGTTGCATCCCGACGCTACTGGACGGTTTGCGCACCGTTTGGCGACGCCAATCGATTGTGCACTCTGACTAATTGCTGAAGGAGTCTGAAGATTATGGAAATATACTGTCTCCTAATGAGCGGGGGTGGATGTTGATCTGTTGTCATGCCACTCTTGAAATGACCTTGGGCCACTCGATCTCGTGTGGAAACACGGGCAAAGAACGCCCAGGTCTACGATAAATTCAAATTGAATTACCGCTGTAATTACAACAGGTAGAGGCCGCGTAAGCGACTTCGGACCCGTAACCAGTCGGGAGGATGGAGGTATCCTGAGGGTTAACTCCAGACGGAGATATCCTACCAAAACTGGTAGTTAGTGGTCGAGGCTGCCCGCTGTGCACCTTTCCCGGTGCTTTGCCGTTGGCATTGGCCTCTAACGGGCTTATTGGCGGAGCTAGACGGTAGATTGTCTTGTCTTTAAGTCTTCTACGCTCATCCCACGTCTGAAAGAATGATCACATATCCATATACAAGCCTGGAGTGACGGGTTCGCTCTCTGCAGTCGACACCGCCCTACTGCCCACTTCGGCGCGGGAAGTGATTTAGTACCTTACCTAGAAAGCCTTTTTGTTCCGGCGGAGTGGGAATCGCGTCACTACCTATATAAAATCGAAGACTATCGCGGTTGTTTGACATTATAAATAGGATAGAAAACGAATTTACCGCGTGAAATTTGTAGGACCCGACGTTTCGGTGACGTTGCAGCCGCCATTGTCTAGAGTACACTGCGGCTGCAACGTCACCGAAACGTCGAGTCCTACAAATTTCACGCGGTAAATTCGTTTTCTATCCTATTTATAGCGTCAGTACCTGTTTGGACAGACCACTCAAGGAAAGCCTCAATGCACGCGTCACCGGGACAGCCGAACGACCAGCTGCACGAGTCCTAGCTGCTCCTATCCACCCTTAAGTAGTCTGCCGAGTTGCTGTATCGCCAGCGGGTTGGTACCCCCAGAAAATTTCAGCGGTCCGTCGCCTTGAGAGTAGAAGATAGCCGCGACTGGAGTCGCAAATTTCGAAATGCGGCTATTACAAAAAAGCAACCTTAGCTGCATCTGAGCTTTTGCCAAACGTAACGTTCTTAATCTCGAAGTCAATGAAAAAAGTTTTTCTCTAAAATTCTTTTTTTTTTTGACGATGTTTACTGCAATTCAAATTTAATGTTAGTGAATTTAACGACTAACTAAGTATATAGCCGGTGTCGGTTTTTTGACGAAAGAACAATAACCAAAAATGTATGGAGCTTTGTCCAAATGTCCACCACTAACAAGTCCACTAAATACTGATTAATTCGGACCAGACCGCAGTCAAAAATATACTGTCAGTAAAAAGTTATGACTAAATAGAAAAATCATGTTTTTTGTACCTTTTTCTGCGAGAAATGATCCAAATTATACTATAAACATTCGTTACTAATCTGCTTGTATATCGGTTTGTGAGAGTGTGAAAGATATGGTGTTTGTGTGTGTCGTGTCGCTTCCTACCTCGTGTTAAATTTTCGCTGAAGTGGATTTTGCTCCCTTGTTATATAAATAAAGGACTGGGAAAAGATAAACCATAATGATCGTGATTTACAGTGGTTTTATCCATGTCTTACATTGTGGTATAAAAATAATATAACTTAATAATATTCCTTATATATCTACATCTAAAATGGTATTGTCTAGATTTGCAGCTGGGAGCCCAAATTCGGGTTGGAGTCTTGCACGCAACCGGTTTTTACCTGGCCGGGCCAGTGCGAAAGTGTCAAAAATCCTGTCATGTCTCACGAATCATTTCGCGTGGCGCTAGCGGAGAGTCTTATTAGCATTACATTATGTGAAGCTACTTGCATACAATAAAAATGGATGAAAATAAACAGGATACTAATAAGCAAAAAAAATATGTTTTTTTATTCAATTGGTCATAACTTCAATTGGTTGACTAGAAGATATTTGGTTGACTGGAAGATATTGTTGTAGTGTAGCAATAAGTTAGCCATTGTACCTTATTTTTATTGTTCAATAAAGAGATTTTAATTCATTCATTCATTCATTTACTTTTCACTGATAACTTTTTTTTTTCATGTCGTAGCGAAAGTTACTGTATATTTAGTGGACTATTCGTCACCATAGATCTCGTTAGTGGTGGACATTTGGACCACCTTTGGTCATTCTCCTTCACTGAAATACATATTCAGAGTTAGTAAATTTACCGACTAACTAGGCATATATAGAGCCGGTGTCATATTTTTTTGACGAAGTTTACTCAAATACAGATTTAGTGTTGGTAGATTTACTGACTAACTAGGCATATAGCCTTTGTCATATTTTTGAGACGAAATTTACTCAAATATACATTTAGTGTTAGTGTACCTACCAACTCACTAGACACACAGCATGTATCATATAGCTTCACTATGCTAGTATTAGTCTTATTTATACATTCATATACCATCCCAGATCCCGTATAAAAATTACGACCAACGAGAGTACAGACAATATCGTAATATCTTTTCCTTCTGTCCAGCCATGAAACGAAACATAAAAGGCTTCATCTAGTCGTTATATTATTACAATAAAGAAAATGCATAGATACGCCTTTTCATGCAGAGTGGTGGTCAAGAAGCAAAACATCAACATTTCCGTGATAAATATAAAGAATTTCAAAAAATACTGGATATTGCTACTGTTATTTTAAACATAATTAATGTCACATATTTATTGCTTTATATTTATTGCTCATTTCTCTTGTTTTTACACGACTGCCCAAAAGAAGGAGTGTTTTGTGTTTAGAATTCACGTATGAGGCATCGAGGCGTTGTATATTTTCCGTTTCTTTATTCCACCCTAACTTCTAAATGCTTAAACCTATTTAGGAATGTGTGGTATTATTAGAGTCACCATGTCATCCAGAGTGTCATAGGGTACATAAAGTGCTGAGGACCTATTGATTCATTAATTGCCTAAATGTCCAAATGTCAATAATTTTGGATAAATATGTCATGTTTAGTATCAAATGAAAGTCTGATGGAGTACATTTTGGAAATATAACTTACGTATATAAATCTATACGGATAAATACACAAACCACAAATATTTAATAACAAAACTTTTTATCACATGACCACCGAGGGCAACCCACTAAAATTTGGCGGCGGCGCAGTGGCGCACCATCTCTTCAAGATTCCTGCCGCAGGGCGCACTTTATTCTCTTACAAAACGTGCTTTTGAGGCGACATGAGACCTCCGAAAATATCCGAAATGGGCGGACCCGCGAAGAAATAGGCTCGGTCAATTTTGTAGGGTTCGACCAATAAAAATCCAGCGTTGACGAAGTGTCAGGCACGATTCCACGTCCACTCGCACCGGCGATTGTAGGAGTAATCGCGCCTGAAAATGTTCGATATTAGTTTAAAGTCCTCACGTCCAAGACAATGAGCAACTTTTTGAGTCCAAATTGTAAATTAGTTCCTTATTTAGGGATTCGCATTATCGAAAAAAATATTGCTTGTATTTTTCAAAAAAATCATAAAACTAAATTCCTTCAGATATGGCCGTTCCCAGGTATCATGCTACCTTCTGCGTGAACATTTTTTTCTTATAATTCTAAATACAACTGTAAACTTTTTGTAAGGGCAGTCGTGTTTCTAATTTTTCAAATTGTATGAACTATTGTATGACAAATATGTGCGAGTAGACTACATAACCTACTTAACCTATATAATGAGTATGACAAACAAAATAAAAGAGGATAGAAAGAAATATATACTTAAAACTCTTTGTGGGCACAGGATGTGCCCCACCAAAATAGTCTAACACCTATAAAGACGCTAAATATTAAAAAGGAGGGGAATGGGAGGGGAAAGGATTTATCTGGAAGATTTCAAATGCTCTCTGAGTCTGTTTTTAAAATTTGTTATGCTTGGCGCGGTGCTCACATTTTTCGTCAAAGCATTTCAAAGACGGGCTCCATGAACAGTGAAAGAGAATGACAAGAAGTCAGTCCTATGACTAGGGATAGAGAGTAGCAGGTTGTCTTTTGATCTCAGAGGGCGTCCATGAGCCGATAGTGCAGTATATCTGCCGGTAAGATAATTGGGAGCGACGCCATCCAAGATCTTGAAAAGCATACAAAGAACTCGCATGTCTCTAATATCACATATAATATAAAAATTCTTGAAGCGCTTGTGCTTTAGGAAAAATAAATCTGCTGAATCAGACAAGAACAGATTAGCTCCGTTTAAACTCGATAGTCTTGAAAATAGGTGTAAAACCTACGATATGAGGTTTCTCTACTGTAATAATTAATATTTTTGACAGTGCGTATCTGGTCGAAAAGATATTGATTCGGGCTCCTCCTCACAATACTCGGAACCCGCACCTGTTTTATATAAAGAGATATAACACGAAGCATTCCCCAATAAACAGCTATAACAACGTATAACGCTAGGTTCGGGTACATTGGTATTTTTTCATCAGTTAAAAGTCACTTTAAGGAAACCATTAAACAATCTTGTCAGTCCTTTGTCTCCCCCCCCCCCCCCCCACATTTCATCTAACGACTATTAATCGCTTAGACAGTTTACATAAATGATTTTTTGTAATATATTTTTGCTACAAAATAATTAAAAATGATTTTAATCTCAACGTAAAATTTCATTTTCATGTGTTTTTGGTTATTTTTATTTTGCTCTAACAATAATCACTGCTAAATAAATGTACGTATAAATAAGGTATAATAGTGGAGTTATGTACTGTACACATAACATTAGCGTTAAATAATGTTAACATATAATTAGTCATTGTTTCATTGTTTTATTTTGTATTTGTTAAATATAAACGCTGTTTCTTAACCAAATAAAATTAAATTTAAAAAATGTTTAATATGTGTTTAATGTTATTTTAAGTAATAATATACATTAAGTATTAATGTAATATTAATATAAGTTAATTTAATATTATTATAAGTCAAGTAAGTATTCATATAAAATCTAACAAAATAAATTATAGCCAAACAAAGTATGTGTCAAATTATTCCTTAACTCAAGTTATAATCGGCAGAGGAACATATTAGTTAAAAAATACTGTAGTTAATTATAAGTTTATGCTTTTACTTTACCTAAATAAACAAATTTTAAACAAAACATTTAAATATGATTATATAAAAACATTTTATTTACATGGATTATATGGGAATTTTATCTAACTTTTCGTATAATATCTATATTTATTTTATTTTATTTATGTGATGTGATTAAGTAATGTGGGTGGTACCCCTCTAAAGTTAAATATGGCATCTTAAATATACCCTACTAAAAAACCATATTTTCAACAGTCGCGACTTATGTATTTTTTCCAGTAGTTCTATCTTCCTTATTCTAAATGCAATGATGTCAACTCACTAAAACGCTTCACTTGAAAAAGAAATGGGCGAGATCACATAGACAAGCATTACGAGAAGGACGTAGGAGATGGACTAGAGGCGATTGCAGTGGGTAGTTGATGACGACCATCCTAAAGCATATTACAGCCGGGAAATCCCCGGAAAAGGCTGCAGAAAGGCAGTGTCGGAAATGGATGAACGACATCAGACAGACTCCCGGATGAGAGTCGGAAAAGCTTAAGGCGGCACGGATGAAACTGAAAGGAACATTTCGCGCGATAAATTGATTTCATTGAATAAGGATTTGATAAATTCTGTTTTAGAAAGTTATGTAAGGCACAACCGTGGAACACGGAGGATATTTGTTGATTTTAGGGCCGGTTTCTCCAACTTTGGTTAAGTAAGTAAAGTAAGAGCCAAAGTAAACAAATAGCTAAATAGGAAATATTCATTATTGCATTTTTAAACAAGTAAATATATTTAAAAAACTAAAAAATACGACTGCCGTATATAACAGAAAGCGAACTAGTGTATTTATAATTATTTTTATGAAAGTTTCGGTTTTATATAAAATATTTCTGGTTATGTATTTATCTATATAAATACATGTACCTATATTTCCGAAATGTACTCAATCAGACCTTTGATTTGACACTTATGACGATATATTTACTATTTTAATTTATTGACATTTGGACATTTAGACAGCTACTTACTTGATATTTGGATAGTTAAGCTACCTTATGACGTTCGGGATGACATAACAATTCTAACAATACCACATTCCTTAAAATTGGCTAAAGCGTTTAGAGGTTAGGGTGGAATAAAGAAACGGAAAACATACATAGATGAACCCTGAAAACATTCTACACCTTTTTGTTGGGCAGTCATGTAAAAATGTGATTGGTATGCGATAATTTTATCATATCCTTCTCCAAATTTCGTCCTAATGAAGCGATATAAAATGTGTTGCTAATTACCTACAATTCTATGTATTGGCTAGATAATAAGTGCTATAATTTGTTTGCATTCGATATTAACCCCTCGAGTACCAGACGGCCCGAAACGTCCAGAATTGATATTTACCGTCGAACCCCAGACGGCCCGAAATGGCCAGGCGAGGCCGAATAGGAACATAAAACAGGTCTTTTTTAGACGATCGGTGTGACAGTTTCGGAGTAATCGTTTTTTTTCTGAAACGCCATCTTTTTTTTGAGACTCGCGAATTTCTTACGGGCCGTAAGGCACACATTAAAATAAAACCGCGGGCCTCGAGGGGTTAAAACACTTTTGTCTTTTTCTATTCGGTTTCCTGATCTTTTCGGCTTTAATAGTAGCGAATATTAGGTTAAAAGTTTCGCTTTCCAAAAAAAGGTTAGCTTTCCAAATTCTCCATTTTCACCAATCATTTTAAATTTAATAATTATTTAACTCGAAGACTACTAAATATATTAGGTAATGACTTGCAACAACGTTAGACACATTATCTCAGGATACTGACGGTATCTCGTCTTTAGACGTCATCTTGCGTCGTCGCTTTCAATTTCATCTTGTGTCTAGGATGTGCATGCATTACTGAATGTTTGTTTGTTTGTTCGTTTGTCTGAAAAACTTTATTGCACACACAATAGAGTACAACACGGTGGGCTTATTGCCAAGTGGCAATATCTTTCGACCATACCGCCAGGATTATTGTGACTAAAGGATTATCTGGGCAAATTGATTTATAAAGGAGTCATTTTAAAATTTAGTGGAAATAATAAATAAATACACTTACAAAATAATCATAATAAAGAAAATAAAACGCGTGTCTACTAGGTATCGATGGTAGGAATGGAATATAAGGACAGGCAAAGAAGACGGGAGGGTAGGGTTGCTCTAACGGGTTGCTGGTGAACTAGACAGTAGATTGTCTTGTCCCCAAGTCTTCTACGCTCATCCCATGGCTGAAAGGACGATTATATATCGATATACCAGCCTGGGATGACGGGTTCGTCCGTTGTAGTCGACACCGCCCTACTGGTGTATTCAGATAATGGACCCTGTTGGAGTTGGCCACGAAGACCCATTTGTTCAGGGTCGTTCACACT
Source organism: Micropterix aruncella (assembly GCA_944548615.1). Lineage (NCBI taxonomy): Eukaryota > Metazoa > Arthropoda > Insecta > Lepidoptera > Micropterigidae > Micropterix > Micropterix aruncella. Next base: position 28,141,208 of record OX155953.1, on the reverse strand, counting down.
CACGGGTCAACATCCATCCGGCGTCCTCCACGCATGAAGGGCGAGCCCGGGCAGGACTCTGCCCTGAGGGTTAGTTTCCCACAGTAGTCAATCTTCTGGAGCTCCTGGACGGTTTGGGCACATTGCAGCGTCAGCCAATCGATTGTGCATTCTGACTAACAGTCGGGGGAGTCTGAAAACAGTACTGTCTCCTATAGAGCGTGGGTAGTTGTGCACTATACGACGGCGACTGCTCTTGAAACGACCATCGGATACCCGATTCCGGGTGAACAGCCCGGCAAAGGATGCCGTGGTCCGCGTTAGATTCAATAGACACCGTTTCACCGCTACGCAAGGGACAGGACCGCACAAGCGATCTCGAACTCGTAACCAGTCGGCACACCGGAGTAATCTGGTTGCAAATGGTAATAAGGGTGCAAATGTCGGCCCGCTGGGCAACATACCTGGCTATCTCGCAGCAAGGCGTTGGCTTCTTACGGGCATGTGGCGGAGCTTGACGGTGGCCTTTTCAAAAACTTCCCACGAATGACAAAAGCAAATTTCTTCGAGCTTTTAAAAATACCCAAACCAAAATCTGCTATTTTTTCTCGTAAAATCCACGGCGTGCCGGATTCGAGTGCACTGATGCATGCGCTGTTGTTCAACTAGTTTTGGAGCATGCGCTATTGCTTGCGCTATAGTATTATTACAAGCATGCATCATACGAAAACAAAATAGGAATAAGAACGGCAAGCTTGGGGTCATACCTTAATCTGTACCTTATTACACTTTGTTATCCGTTCTATGTAGCATTAATTATAACGTAGTTACGACGTATTAAATATTCAGATTATAACCTTTTTAAATTCAAACCCCGCGTAAGATATTGAAAAGGCTACAAGGAAGTATTAATGAATGTCTGATTATTTTTTTTGGAAGGCCGCCATTTTAAAACAAAGTTATGGATATATCTAGTCAGTTTAGACATTTCTGCATTAGGATGACCTATTTTTTCAATTATTTTTTTCCTATTCAGCTATTTAGTTTTTGAGATGCAGTGAGTACAGACACAGACACAGACGCACACATACACAGACATGCATTTTTCAGAAATCAATTTTTTGAACTTCCAAGATCTGAAAACGTGGAGATCCGGTGAAATTTTGATGAAAACGAGTTTCCCTGTTTTTACATACATGATACACTATGTACCTATCTTTTAGAAATATAAAAAAATGTAAGTACTTTCTTAAGTTTAAAAAATTGTATTTAAATTTCCCCATTACGATATATGTATGTAATTAATATAGGTAGGTAGGTACATTTTTACTTTATCGTATACACCGTAAGTGTTAGTCACCAGCATCCTTTAAGGGGGGTGAATCAGTACGAGCAAGCAAGCAAGTTTTAATAAACAAATTAGTATAAAAGCGATGAGCACGATGCGCTATCTATCGGTAGGTAAAATATCGCTGGAATTGTTAATGAGCAATATTATACTTATTGCTAGATGGCAATGCGCAGTCAACGCTACTCAAACTTTTCTTCAATGGGTGCGATTTACAATTTCCACAAAAAAATCAAAGTTGCTTACTTGCTCGTACTGATTCACCTTCCTTCAAGGATGTCGGTAACTAAAAAGTCGTCCTGAATAATGGTGTTTTCTATGAAGGCTTAGTTTTATTGGTGAGGAACTGAAGAATCGGTGATTGATTTGACCCATAAAACTATCCAAAAATAAAACGTTAAAAAAGTGAATCATTTTTTTTTTTTATATTATGTCGTTTTTGTTTTAAAGTCTTTATTCTCTATAAAAAGGACCTTGGAAATCATCTACAAGTTATTTTGATTTAGGCCATTATTACCTATAAAATAAATAGGCAATACCCGGAAGCAAATATCGATCTCGATATCGTTGTTTATACGAGAATGAATAAAAGAAAAATTCGCGGAAAATTTTCTATAAAAAGGGTCTTGAAAATCATCTACAAGTTACTTTGATTTAGGCCTCTGTTACCGATAAAATAAATAGCGAATATCCGAAGGTAGCGAATATCCGAGAGCAAATATCTATCCCGATATCGTTGTTTATACGAGAATGAATAAAAGATGCTAATCCGCGGAAAAATCACAACCAGCACTCACAAGTAAATCGATAAAATTTTGGAGAGTTTTTAACTCGGTTATTTTGTTGAGTAAGAATTTTGAAACCGTATTTCTGTTATACAAAAAATATCAAAACAAAAAAAATAAAAAAAAATGAATATAATATATATTCTTTTTTTTTCTATTTTTTTTGATCATGTAAAGAGTTATTCGCTAGGCGGGTGCTCACTATTTAAACCTAATCCTGTATATATATATTTATATTATTCACTTCATATTTTGAATGAAATAAATTATTACCATGAATAGGTATAATTTTCAAAATTCTGCATATTCGAAACAACTTCTTATTGTCAGAATCGCAAATCAAACAGACTCATGTACTTTCTTTATATGTGTAAATATTACATTTTCATGTTCCCTTGGAAATCCTCTACGTATATTTGTTAGGTGCGGTTATATTTACGAATCGAATTTCCCCGAGGCCAATATTTAAATGGAAATCTGGCCGATAGGAAACTGTTTGGAAAGTGTATAACAATGATATCCTTTTGAATGGGATACTTGACCCGTATAATTTAATGACCTATCCGTGGATGTTAAAAGTTTCTGGCAGGATCTCTCTACTCTGATAGCTCTTCCGCGCGAAGTAGACACTTTATGCCGGGAATCTTCATGGCTACTTGGGATAAATGCCACTGAGTAACAGTATATCCTCAAATTCAATATTTCTAGTTTTAGTTGTATAATATACAAGATGTGTTTAAAATTAGAGACACCTTGAAGTGGTTATATCAATACTAGCAAACGAAAATATATTAAATATAAACAAACAAAAGAAAATATATTAAAAATAATAAAAATCAAGACTGCCGTCACAGAAAGTAAACTATTATATATTTGTATTTATTTTTAATACGGTTTCTTATGAAATATTTGTAGTTTATGTATTTATCCATATAGATACATGTATCTTTCCGGAATGTATTCAATCAGAACTTTATTTGACTTTAAACACGATATATTTATGTTAATTTATTGTCATTTGACAATTAGACAACTACTTACTTGATATATGAGCAATTAAGGTGACACGCTATGACACTCGGGATGACATAACAATTCTAACAATCTGATTGCTTGTTGTTTAGATTATTTATATAGCTAAAATATTAGGAAATATCATAATCGATATCAATATTAACTATTAATAGTAAAAATATGGTAACTGCACTGTACGGAGTGTGTACTTTTATCTCATCCCGAAACTAAAGCGGTAAATAAGTTTGTGGATGAAAAAGAAACGGCCAATAAGTAAGATAGAGATAGATGATCAGTGTGTGGGTGTCAGGTAAGATTTGGCGGCTGGGCAGTCGAAATTACTTTGTTTTACGTTATAAATAAATAAGACAGATACGTATACTCATCGAATGAGTTTCAGATAAGATTTGGCGCCTGGGCCGTTGCCATCCCTTCATTTTACTTTGGGGTGTTCAAAGTGTTATCTGTTTTTATGTGATGCCGTTTTTACTTTTGGTGGTGATACTGGACTTGATTGGTTAATACTTTACAACTGAATATTATTTCAAATGGTAATTTAAATTGTATTAATCTCTAGTTACATAATAAATCCTTTTCAACTAGGTTAAATTCCTAGGTAAAATCCTATTCAATTAGTTTATTTTACAAAATCATCCATATATACAAAACTTCGGACGTATATAATTTCAATACGACATGAATTAATGAGCTGAACTTTGATATTATTAATTCCTTACACAAGCACAATTATTTGATGTAAGTCCCTAGTTGTTAAACTCTTGGTACACCTTTCATACGAAAATGCTCATTGTCCAAAGACGAGTAAGACCATTTCCAGACTGAAGTCTGTCTTTGAGTCTGTGTGTGTAGTCCTCCACGATAGCGCCAGAACACTTAATTCGATTGAGCTGAAATTTGGCATGTAGACATCATTTAGTAGGCAAGAGTTGAAAAGATTGTGGTTGAAATGGTCCACCAGAGGGCGCGCTAGTGCTACTTCAATCTCGAAATATTGGACTTGAGGACTTAATATTCAGTAGGGGAGATATGTACAAAATGACATACTGTTTAGTTTTAGAACTATAATTCGGAAATTAAGAAACAAATTACACATATTCATGTAATTGTACAATCATTGCTTAGTTAGGAACTCAAAAGTGTAATCATTTCCCACTTAAAACTACAGTTTAAAAAGTTAAGACAGAAAATAACAAAATTTGTCGGAACAATATTTTCAAAGTGGTATGGGTAAAACGACATACCAAATAGGGACAAAATGACATAGGCAAGAAACAATTTAGTATTTCAATTAAATCACAATACTTCACCTAGGTACACAGTTCACACGCAAATATTTTAGTTTTTTTCGGCACATCAGCACATGAGCTGTGAGCCCAAAGTGCACAGGCCATGCATTTCAACCACCCTTCTCCTGGTTTGGATCGAGAGAATAAGTCGTTGCAGTATATGCAGGCGGCGTCATCATCATTCTCGTCTTCTAGCGAAGGAAACAGTTCCTCACTATCTGAACTGAGGTTTAAGAACTTCGTTACCTTCTCTGTACCTTTCTGTTTTCTCTCACAGGTGTAGGATTTGACTTTCTTTTGACTTCTTCCATATTTGGTGTAGATGTTAAGACAACTTTCGTTACGCGTTTCCTCGTCTTCCTTTTTCCTTGACCACTAACAAATTTTCCTTTCGGTAGTGGTGATAATACCTCAATATTAATATTTGAGACATCCGGTATAGTGGACGGCCCAGGAATGGCTGAGCTAGATTCTTTAGCTGGAGAACTTTGTACTGATGTGCGCGGTTCTTCAGGTGATGTTCGTTGTTGACGCCCTACTGGAAAATTATCGTCTTCTATGTTCATCTCTTCAATTTCAGCAGGTATATTGGTAGTTTCAGCAGGTGCGAAGAGATAATCTGGGAATATGTCCGGGTTGAGTGGCCAAATGCCAGTTTTTTCGAATCCTTTGCAAGCAACTTCAACAGTTGCAGTTTTTCCATACGCGCCGTTAAAGAGGGCACCGATTTGAAGATGTGTGACGACTCTACCAGGATGAGATTTCAACCATTTTGTGATTTCTTGATTGAAATAAGTTTTAAGAGGTCCGTAAAAGGTCACGTCCAACGGCTGAATCCTATGCGTGCAATGTGGAGGAAAACAGACTAAGATGATTCCATTCTCTTTGCAATACGTTAGGCAGTCTATTCCTTTATGACTGGCATGACCGTCGACGAACAGGAGCACTTTGTCTTCGATGGATGCCTTGACATATGACTGAAAATGGGTTAACCAAGTGCAGAACACGTTTGTTTTCATCCACCCTGTTTCTTGTGCTATACCTAATGTTCCAGTAGGTGCACCATCTGTTAGTTCTTTCTTCATATTTTTACGTGGAAATATGAGACAGGGTGGGACGTAGTTGCCTGTAGCGTTCATGCAGAAAACAACTGTAACGTTGGATCCTCGTTCCGCGCTGGTTATAGCACCTACTTGCTTCCTTCCAGCTGTGGCAAATATTTTTTGTGGTTTTAGCACAGTTGATAGTGCCGATTCATCAACGTTATATATTCTTGATGGGGGAATATTTTCCTTCTCTTGAATCTCCTGCAGTTTATTGAAGAACCGCTGAATTTGAGGCTTATTAAAAGCTTGCGCTCTAGCTGCAGATGTCGGCTCTGGTTTTCGTAGTTTTATATCGGGGTTTCTTTTCCGGAACCCAGATAACCAGTCTTGACCGGCTATTCTCTTTTCTTTGTTGAATGAATTTTCGAATCCATAATTTTCTGCCATCTGGTAAGCTAGCTCTTGCACGTCTTTGCATGTTAAGCCGAACAGCCTTGTTTCCAGAGTTTTCAAATGCTGGATTAGTTTTCGTTCAACTTCCTTGGGAAAAGTTTTTTTTGAATCTCCCCAGTCCCTTGGAATTTGGCTTTAGCATCTTATTATGACCTAAAGCATGTCGTCTCAATGTTGCTTGGGGAACACCAAAGGTTTTTGAAGCCAAAAGCCATCCCATCTTCTTATTCTTGACAGAATCCATTGCTTTCGCCATTGATTCATTGTTCCAATTTTGCTGCGTGGATGTTCGTTGATAGTTGCGCGGCATTTTCCCGCAAACTAGAACAAAATATCAAAATTAAATAATAATTATAATAATAATCTTTGTGCGACTTCATAGTCGCAAGGGCAGACTTATTGCCTTAGGCAATTTCTTCCAAACAACCCGGTGGACCTAAAGTTTTATAATCACCATCTTGTAGTATGTCATTTTGTCCATATGTATGGACAAAATGACATACTATGCCATTTTGTCCCTAGTCAGTCTATGTCATTTTGTCCATAGCAGCATAACATTTTTCAACAATAAAATATATATTTTATAACAGAAATAAACACGAAAACGCACTATAAGCTGACACAATGGACTTCAAATAACAGCACTCCATCAAGTATGTACAAGAAATACGATGAAAACACTTACCTGCGTAAATGCGAACTGCATACAAAAAAAACTCGCCAATACACAAATTCTGTTATGTCACGTCAAACGCAGCCGCGTGCGCGGGGGGAACTGACGCGCTCGCATGATTGCGGACGCCTCGTCCCGCGGCTCTAGCGGTCGATTTGAGAAAGGAATACCTGGCAGTTCCGGCGCAAAGGGCACTATGTCGTTTTGTCCATGTATGTCATTTTGTACATATCTCCCCTACACAGATGCGTCGTAGGGCAGAAACCACATTGTGAAATATTGGTTGTAATATCTCTTAATACCGGCGTATTTAGGATAATACTACATTATATTGTAAAATACTACAAAATACTAAAATATACTATATTATATTTAGTATGTGGAGGAGTGTCGGAGGGTGGTCGGAGTGGAATCGGGAAGGGGGGGTAGTGGGCGAGGGGGTTGGAGTAGGAGGGGGAGTAGTGGGCGGGGGGGGGGTATCTGCTTACCGGGAAAGTCTTAGAGTGACACAAACGATTTTTTTATTATTGCTTTGTTATATGAAATCGAAGACTATCGCAATTGTTTGATGTTAAAAATAAGATAAAAACGAATTTGCCACGTGAAGTTGTATTTCTTTTAACACCCGATGTTTCGGCGATGTCGCAACCGCCGTTGTCCCGGAGTGACTGTCTTCATTTTCATAATATTTATTACTTTGCTATTATTATTATTATTGACTTTGAGCTACGATTGAGCTATGATGTCCCTCATATTTATTAAATAAACCAAAGTGTAAAAACGTATAATTTTGGCAAAACATGGAACCATTTTAGCTATAGTGTTAGTTTCAAGTATACAATGTAAAAACGGCGTTTGATTCTTTAATAAAGAAATATAATAAAATAAATTGTATCAAAATGGGTCAATACTGCTTTGTCCCGCTTGTAATAGAATCTACTGCTCTTCGTCACTTGAGGCAGTGTAAATATATAGGTATATCCTCTGCCTTAACTTATTTGTTCAATAAACTATGTATCAGCAACAAAATGTAACAACGGAGATTTAAGGCGGGCGGAGCCGCGGACACAAATAAAAAAAATAAATTAGGAGGGAATCAACCTCGCTATACTTTAGGTCAAAGCGGTGACCGTTGAACTACTTTGTTTCTAGGTAAAGCCAGAATTGTGACATTTGTCATCATGGATGATGTATGGAGGCGATATATCTTTCGCGGGCGTGCGTCGGACTCGCAATGAAATTCTTTTACATTTTCTAACATGATTAAACAAGAACAATAATTAAAACAATTAAAAAACACGACTTCCCTTACAAAAAAAAGTAGCGAATGGTTTCGTGCAGCTTGGCCATAAGATCCATTTTGTTCTAGGATCGGCCCAACTCACGATTCAGCTCCTATTCAGAAACCGCCTCGTGTGGAAGGCTACCCTGGGTAAGCCTCTCGCGTATCATGCCTTACGGCTGGTGTATTGGTTTCTCCTGGTGGAATTGCCTCCCGGCGCTACTGAACGGTTTTTGCACCGTTCGGCGATGCCAATCGGATGTACACTCTGAATAATTCCTGAAAGAGTCTGGAAACTATTGAAATATACTGTCTCCTAAGCAGCGGGGGTGGACCTGTCGACAACCACTCTTGAAATGACCATTTGGCTACCTGATCCTGAATTCAGAGCCGTATGCCTTCGGTCCGCGATAGATTCAAGCAGAATCACCGCTGAATGCACGGAGGTAAAGGTCTCGCAAGCGACTTTGGACCCATGACCAGTCGGCAGGTTGAAGGTATTCCGATGGTTAATTCCAGACGGAGATATCCTTCCGAAACTGGTATTAGGGGGCAAAAATGATCGCTTGTTACCTTTCCAGGTGCCTCGCCGTAAGTCGTTGGTCTCTAACGGGCATGTCGGCATAGCTAAACAGTAGATTTGAATTGTCCGTAACGTCTTCTACGTTCATACCACGGCTGAAAGAACGATCACATATCGTTATACCAGCCTGAGGTGACTGGTTCGCCGGTTGTAGTCGACACCGCCCTACTGCCCTTAGAAAATGTGAACTGTTGTATTTAGAATTATTAGAAAAAAATGTTAGCGCTAAAAAGCACGTTTGTAAAAGAATAAAGTTCGGCATTTCGTTTAAGTTACGACATTTTCGAAAAAGGTGTTTTTATGAAATATTTGTTGTTTGTGTTTTTATGCGTATATATACATACTTATGTATTTCCGAAATGTATTCCATCAGACTTTTCATTTGCTACTAAACACGATATATTTATCCTAATTTATTGACATTTGAAAATTTAAATAATTATGTATTTCAAATTTGAGCACTTTAGATGCCCAATGACACTCGGGATTACATAACTATGCTAACAATACCACAGGTTTCTGAATCGATTCAAGGATTTAGAAGTTATGGTGGAATAAAGAAACGGAAAACGTACATACATTAATCCCAAACTGGTAACACTCCTTTTTTGGGCAGTCGTGTAAAAAATAGACCGACTAACTGTTCATACAGTATATCGTGGGACTGAAAAAGTATGGTCTCGTTTCGAGAAGTTTCACAGCATGAAAAACAAACGAACCGCGATAAATTCAAAATGAATTACCACTAACATGAGGTAAAGGCCGCACAAGCAACGTTGAAGTCGCGACCAAAGAATCAAGGTTAGAGAAATCCGTTAAAATCTGGTTGGTCTGCTAGGTTTACTACCGAGTGCCTCGCGGCAAGGCGTTGGACTATAAAGGGCTGTTGGCCTACTTACATTGTGAGCTGTGTTAGTGCCTGAGTCTCTTCGTTCACTCCATGGGAGACAGAACGACACGATGTCGTTATAACTTCCTGGGGTGGCGGTTTCGCCCGTAGTAATTGACAACCCGCAATGTCCTAACTGTATCTACGATTTAGTAGTCACATGGTCCCATTTCAAGTTTCGTTTCACAAGAGTTGTGTAAGTTTACGTCTTTTCAAAGTCGTCAATAAAAATATGTTGATTTGTTATTGTAAAAGTTTTGGGAGCGTTTAAAGTCGATAAGATTTTCTATAGCCATGTTTTTATCCGTCTTCAGTTAACTTTATGGTATCAATCAGATCTTCGACCTAAATATGAGCACTGTGTCGTCTGCAAATGACTCTATCAATATTAGTCACATGACTTTGATGTAATCTGAGTATTGACTCTGAATTTCAGCAAGCTTTCTTAAAACTGGCTCATAGCTTATTAGACATAACCATTCTCAAACAAATAGTCATTATTGACACTGCAATTTTGCTTCTATATCATTGTTTAAAACATAGCTTCATATATGTTGATACCCATTAGAGTACATTATCTCATGATTGAGTAGGTTCTATTATTCTCTATATGAGCAATATTCTAAATTCCAGATTTTTATTGGTATGATTTAATTTCCGGCTTACGTCGCCTTGATTGTATGTTATTCTCGTTCTTCATAGTTCGCAATCCCAAAATCAATGTTTTAAAAAATGCGGGCGCTTGCCGCCGCATACGCCCATCTCGCCTCGTCTTGTCTTACTCTGCCCTATTGCTTCGTTTCTCTATATCTCGTATTTTATTTCCTGCTGATCCTGTTCTCCAAAGTCACATATTTCTCGCTTTCCGAAAATGAAATATGGTGTATTTAAAGTGTTGTTTTACAATGATATATTTTTTTCAGTGCATATATAGTAATGGCAGGGTGCTTGAAAAAAGCCTCGCTTACGCACGTGCGGCTGAGGTCATAGTGTTGCAGAACGCTGATTTATATTTTAGGACAGCCATAGTTTCTGATTGATCGACATTTTTTTTGGGGGGCATCGAACTTAAAGAAGAAAACGACCTTTGGAGTGATACTTAAAATAGCATGAGTTGACCAGGTCCGATATAATGCTCTGCAAATAATATTGCTATAGTTATACCAGCCAATCCAGCCTGCAAAAACCAATCGACAGTAAACTGACAACTACACCGACAGTAAAATTCCAAAAAGCCACTTTTAAATGACGGCTTTCCACTTTATATTATGATTGATTCCGAAGTGAATCAATTTAGTCGAACGGTTATCATTTTAATTATCTCTCTCTCACCAAGTCGTCGTTATTTCGTGATCTCTTTATGAAATTCTTTCATTTCCCTGCACTGCGGGCGAGTGGATTCGTTTCATTACTTACAGTGGATAGAATTATCTTTGGGGGCTTTTGTGGCAAGGAAATGATTATAGTAGATATGAAATCGAAGACTATCGCGGTTGTTTGACATTATAAATAGGATAGAAAACGAATTTACCGCGTGAAATTTGTAGGACCCGACGTTTCGGTGACGTTGCAGCCGCCGTTGTCTAGGGTAAACTGAAGAGCTGTCAGTCCGTTGTTTTGCGGGTAGGCCGCAAACCGCTGCCGCCACTGCGTAGGTTATAACGGTGGTGGGGGGCCGGGCTCGGAGCGCGGGAATTTTTAAAATCCGTCTTGCACACAACACTCACTGTATCCTGTTTTACGTCTTTGCGTTCGGCGTTCGGCGGCGGGAACATTTTAAGAAGAGGGTTCCACGTAGAAGAGAGTTTGTAGCCGTCATCTCTATTGAAGTTCGGAGTTCTTCTTATTTCAATGGCTTCCCGGATCATGCGAGGAAAGTAGAATTGTTCCTTGGATAGAACATGATCCGGGAAGCCATTGAAATAAGAAGAACTCCGAACTTCAATAGAGATGACGGCTACAAACTCTCTTCTACGTGGAACCCTCTTCTTAAAATGTTCCCGCCGCCGAACGCCGAACGCAAAGACGTAAAACAGGATACAGTGAGTGTTGTGTGCAAGACGGATTTTAAAAATTCCCGCGCTCCGAGCCCGGCCCCCCACCACCGTTATAACCTACGCAGTGGCGGCAGCGGTTTGCGGCCTACCCGCAAAACAACGGACTGACAGCTCTTCAGTTTACCCTAGACAACGGCGGCTGCAACGTCACCGAAACGTCGGGTCCTACAAATTTCACGCGGTAAATTCGTTTTCTATCCTATTTATATAGTAGATATGTTTAAATATTTAAATTGACCAGTCAAGGGATATAGTATACCAGTGTTTACATAACATAGTATGACTATGTATTCGGCATTCATATACCAGTTTTTAATGTATGCTAAACAGCACCTCGCAGAAACTGCAATAAATGCAGATATTCACTCGCATCATACCCGCGGTAGCTCCCTGTACCTTAGCATTAAATTCTATAATCTACTCCCTACAAAATTTAAACAGCTGGAGGACATAAAATAAAATGAAAAAACATTAAGGAGATGCTGATAGGCCACACTTTCTAAAATCTGGCCGAATTTGAGGGCCATGGTTTTTCAAATATTGTGCTCATTTAAATTACTTAAAAAAGTTGAATCTTATTGTCTGATTATTTTATATGGTCTTATATCTGTACTTTTAGTTTAAAATGCATAACGTTGATTATTTAACATTTTACTGAAAATTTGAATATTACGATGAATAATGTTACTACGTATCTTTTTGAATTACTAACTACTTCAAATATTAGGCTTCTATTTTGATTATATATATATTTATAGTTTGACAATCTAGTAGTTAATTCTTGACTACAATGTATGTTCAGTAAAGAGTAGTAACGAGACTTACTACCCAACCCAATTATTTTCACACGTCTAAGAGCGGTCTTTAGCCGTCAATTGGACGCGACGAAATGTAATGTAATGTAATTTAAATGTAATGTAAAAGTTCATTCTGGGTTGGACAGTCCATATTTCCTGATTGGGGTGAGCAGACGAGCGCCTTCCCGATTCACGCGCGATCCATTAACTTTTCACGTATCTAGGTGCAACACAAATTCGGTTTTGCCACGTGCTATGCATGCATCATACAATGTAGGCTGTAACAGAATTAAATAAATGAAAATAATCGTATATATGATAATAATCATGTCATGTTTTATAATATTACTAAATGTTCTTTTACAAATACCTAATTATAACTATTGTTATAATTATTGTTAACTTGAAACAGTTATTAGGGATAAATCTGCTCGTCTATAATATGTCTAATATGTCATTCATTATTTACATGTTTGTAATATCGCCTAATAGAATGTAGAGAATCAGAATGAGTCAACTGAGAGTAGCAACCCTTGTTAATCAGTTTTAACAATAAATAAACAGGATAAAGATTTTTTGATATACTACTTTCTGAGAACTAACACGACTAAACTCCTACATAAAATAATTTTAGAGTCTAGCGAAGAACTAAGATTCAGGTTAAAAATATTTAATGTTAGTGCTCGAATTCGAACTACATAATTTATAATAACCGTCGAAGTCCTTTAATTTTGCAGAAACCATGATCAAATCCATAATAAAAGGAGATCATAATAAAAAGTTGTTTGCTTTATTTCCGTACGTAAAACTCGGTTGTTACGTTCATGGATCGCGAAAAAAGTATATTTGGTTATTAACAAGGAACTTACATATTACAGTATGTTTGTAACAGTCAGATTTTTTAAGGAGTTTTTTCTTTAGTAAAGATTATTCTCTATAGAAAACTGACTTAAAAATCACGTACAACTTTTTTCTTTGAGCTTTTGTTACTGAGAAATTAATTTTGAATATATTAAAGTTGAAATAATTCTTTTTCTCGGTAACTACCGCCTCAGTTAATACAAATATAAATGGTTTTCCAATCAGTCTTCCGTGTAGTATAATCTCTTTAAAAAATCTTCAATTGTGTAAAAAAAATAAATTACATTTGCAAAAAAATTACAAAATAATTACACTTTGATTTGCAGAATCGCCCTTTGAAAAAATGTCCATCCGTCCAAAGCACTATGTAATTCGTTATTATTTTCATTCGTAATTACCCATTTATTAGCAAACTAATGTCGTGTCGTTCTCTTTCTAACATATTGAAGCACGTGGGTGTTTGAAAGAGATAAATATATTATGTTTTATAAGCAGCGTTCGGATTATTACCATATGAACTTTCTCTTCGCAGACCCACATTTTGCAGCTGGCAACCTTCGTAAAATACGATTGGGACCTGTCCTTTCTCTAGTGTAATAGTAATCTAGGTGCATAAAAGAGACAAATAGATAACCAGAATACGTACCGCAGAGCATCCACTAGTGGGTTTGTTAGTATTGACGGCGTATAGGTACACTAAGCGGTTAAAATTTATGAAACTTTTATAGCGTAAATTAAAAAAAAACAGTTGTATCACCCGAAGACTTTCCTCTCAAGTAGCCAGGAACTTAATTCATCGGAATATTAATATCAAAAATCTTATCACAACCCCCCTACCCCCAACCTAACGCCACCCTTTAATCCTCGAAAATCGAAATCGAGCGACTTTTTCGACTTTTCACCTTTTCGAATTTTGTGTCTGCTGTTGACCGTTGAGGAGTTTTCTCGTCGGGAGCCAACCCAGGGTACAACAGCCATGTCATGGTGAAATTTGGAAGTTGCTATCATAATTGAATACTTACACAAAATGTTGGAACTCTGCTGTTGACCGTTGAGGAGTTCCCTCGTCGGGAGCCAACCCAGGGTGGACGGATTTTAACCACAATCTTTTCAGCTCATGCCATGACCAAACGATGTCTGCATGCCAAATTCAGCGCAATCGGATGAAGCGTTTCGGCGCTATCGTCAGAGAATACACACAGACACGGAGAAGTGCGTCCACAATACTTTCCTTGACAGTAAAGTAAAATAGGGATTGATAAAATCGTCCGGCATCATGGGCTGACCTACGAACTACGTGGCGTTCGTCTCTACCTACCTAATCTATCGGTTTATTCACAGTCTCGCTAACTTCTCAGACAGAGTAAATCCATTAGGTCCGTATATATGTTTTAAGCGCTGCCTATTCCTTAGTGCCAATAAGGGTTCTATTTGGGATCGGTCAATAAACCGGCAATAATCAAAACCCGGATCTTATGCATAGCAAATCACCCATTATGAACGAACTTATATTCTAGTCTTTATTAACTTTCATTATGGCTTTAAATCACGTCCATAAAATCTGTTTGCTTCCCTCCCGGATTATCGAAATATGAAGGAAAGTTCCTGAAGCTATTTACCCAAGGAAAAGTTTTCTTCAAATCAGGGGTTGGGAAACTTTTTTTGGGAATTGCCCCAGAATATTATCTAATTATGACTATATCACTGTAGCTATAACTATCATATTATGGGGGAGCGGGGTGGTAGGGAGTAGCGGATTCCACCAAGTCAGCTGTCATGTATATATGGGAATAATGGTGCATGAACATTCCTGTTCTTACAGCTGCTGTGTAGGTCAATACGGTACACATACATATAATACGACATATAATACAATACATAATTTGGTAAATAATTCGAACTTATGTTTTAAAATAAAAACATAATTGAAGTTATCGAAAAATTGTTTGTTTCATATTTAAAACAAAATTTAGAAATCTAAGATGTTAGAGCAGACAGAAACGTGTAGTATTCAATATTCAAACGGTTTCTATATTTGGTTTAAAAATTCACAAAATTTGAAATTTTGTGTGTGCATTTGTTCGCGATATTTAGTCGAAGACGGTTATTTTTATAGTTCCATAATGGGCGATTTTATAGCCTTTTCAGTATTCAATATCGAAAAAAAATTGTCATTACCGGCACTAAGTTCATGAAGTGTCTGCCAGTCCTGCAGGTGTTTCTGGCAAATCGAGGCTCACAACTCAACCAATAGTTTAAGATGGTTAGGAGGTGAGAGGTTTAAAATGTGATCAGATACCCGCTTTCTGATTTTTCACTTACATTCGTATGCATCATTACTTACCTCATTTTTTGTATTTTTAACCCGTTTGGATTAACGTACCCCAGTTTGTCGATCCCTGCTTCAGTCCAAGGAGCAAACTGAATATGACCAACATCTCCCACTGTCTATTTTATTCAAAGACAGGAAACCTTTGCAAATTAACATTTCTCCGATGTTATATTTCTGGATGTAAATTAAATTTGCCAAATAAATTTGTTAATATTATGGTGCGGGAATATATAAATTTAAGATGCTAGTACTAAATTTAATTTTATGTTGCTGGAATATCTTAAGGTCACTTACCATTTGTAAGGGAGAGAAAACCTCGTGATAAGATAAACCTATGTATGATAAGGGAGGGGGGTGGGGCAGTTAAAGAAATTGTTGATTTTCTTATGCAAGAATTAAACCGATATTTTATAAATAATAAAACTTTATGGGCTTTTCCTTTCAGGATATTTAACGTACTTTAAATTATATAATTTCATGAATATGCATATAACAATGCTACGACATTAAAATTAATTTTTCCCATCAACTCTCTTAACTAATTTCTATTCCTGTAATCTCGATTTAGCTGGATCATAAGGGAGGCTTTTAACGAACAATTTAACAATTTCATATGCGTGATTAAAAGGGGTCTGTCTCTTCAACAAACTTCCCCACGCTTGACCACAACAATTAACCTAATTAACGGACAATAGGTTTACATGAGGCCGCTCAATAATTAGTCAGACACAAGCTGATGTACCGCGTGCTTAATTTAATGACGGCTACGTACTAGAAGGGTATAGCAGCGTGAGGCAACATGCTAATGTTTTCATTGGAGAGGCTGTGTAAACCACTTTATACCCGGGAGAGGGATACGAGTGATATTTTTAGTGTGTAATCATGAAGGGAGAATAGGGGCGTTTTATGGGTCGGTAAGAAAACTGAAACTAGAATGTTAACAGCCGTTTTGTGACTTTCGATTTAAGAGCTAACCTACTAACATAACGTAATTTCGAAGTCGTCATGTTTAGGTCATGTTAAAAATCTTGAATAAGTAGTCTAACGATATATCTTAGTTAATTTTAACTATAATTTTAAATATATAACCATACCTTCATTTAGCTGGTTTTACATACTGGCCATTTTTGCTGTATGACCTCGACCTTATAATGGCTTACACTAACAGCTATTTTTACAAGCTTTTATTTACCTTGCAATGTTTGCCAGTATGTTTGTTTATGGCAAATCTTGCAAGCTGAATTATAACTACTTCCTCTTATCCTATGAAGTTAAAAGTTTACATGTTGGTTCAGTACCGATGACAATGCATTTTTATGGTGATCATGACCTGATTCTACACCTAGGATCGGATCCCGACGAGGATACTCTTCCACGGTCAACAGCACAGAAGCGAAATTTTGTATACGCATTCAATTATGATATCCCTTAAGTTTTAAGTTTCCCCGCGACAGAGCTGCTGCAACCAGGGTTGGCTTCCAACAAGGGGACTCCTCAACTGTCAACAGCATAAACACGAAATTCTGTATAGCATTTAATTATGAAGAAAGCATTTTAATAAAAGCTTGTTTTTAAAAACGTGGTTTTACTATTTGACTTATTATTTGTAGTTTGGATTTGATACGATTATTTTGAATTATGAGGTAAGACTATTAAAAAACCTTTAGTATCAATTTTTTTATTATTTTATTCCTAAGCGGATATCAAAGGTATTGCGTACTAACCCTTGGAGTAAATAGGTATTTTGATGGATGCATCTGTCTCTTTTGCAGGATTTTGGGCGACATCGACCTTAAAGTACTATAACTACGAAACTACTACACCAATCATAAAAAGAATAACTGCACAATGATTGCATTGAAATTTCAAATATATAATATTGAAATATCATTTTGTAAAACAATTAGATAATTATGAATAAATATGAGAACGTCAAATAAGTGAAAAAAACGCGCGACCAGATTTGGTCGACTCGTACTCAACGGATAATTGTTTCGCGACCAGATTTGGTTGACTCATACTCAACGGGCTAATGTCTAAAAAACTATGTATAAAGTTTGATGACAACAAACTTGATTTAATTTGACCTTTCCCACTAAACTATGTATTTTTTCGTCTGTTTCATCTCGTACGGAACCCAAATTATTTCCATCTTTCCTCCTCCAGTAAAAAGTGATCATAGAAGCCGTGATAATAGATCCTCTATCTGTATTTCAAATGACGAAGTTCAAAAAGCAACATTAAATACTAATATCGAATTTCCATTTTATTTCTCAGGGACATATCGCCCCCGTTTTATTTAGGTCAACTTAATGCAATGTTCCATACTAATTAAGATATTAAAGGTTTATAAATGACGATAATATTTTATAATGACACGTTTCGAAATAGTTTTCGGTCACGAAACCGCAGAACAAGTTAATAATGAAGCCAAGCCACGAAATCCAAACGAATAACAGATTCAAACATTTTTCTTTATCCAATAATAATAATGTGATATTTTTTAAGTAACAAAGTTAATTTTCGAAAGTAATACATAGCATAGTAACATCTTTATCTATTATTAACTAGGTCATTACTGTAATTATTATCTAGGTTATTCAATTAATGCATAACTAATCACCGGGTTATGCCTGTATAATACTCGACCCTACGTCCATATCGATCCAATTTCCGGTACTTAGTTGATTACTTCACACCCTCTTCGCATTCTCATAATTACACGCAAACATAATTAGCATAGGTACATCCACTAAGACAGTATGTAATTGTATTTGTAGTGTTATTAGTCTAACATACCTACATTGTTCATAATACATCTCATTTACGCAAATTATGTTAAAGATTCGTCGAGACACTTGCAGACAACCCCAGAATTATGGTAATCCGGAATTTTCCCCTTCCTTCCTTCTTCATGATCGTATTAGAATAAACTATCGCTAGAGATACGACATTTCTTAATTGGATAAGCGTTAATAAACCATCTTAGCGATATTAATTATACAGCATTTTATTTATTTACCTCAAATGTTAAGCGAATGAACGTAGTAAGCGGTAGTAAACGGCAAATGCTTCGTTGTGGATAAAGGCATTTGCGTCTATACTTTACAAGGTTTCATTGTAATAATAAATCGATATGATGCTGGACCTATTGTGGCTTCTACTGACGTAAGATACCTATTATTATATAAGTACGTATGTAGTAATTAATAAAAAAAGTGCCAAAAATAAAAATAAAGGCGTGCAACGCTGGAAAATAAAAAGCTTAAGAATGGGTCTCATGCTTTCTAACAAAATTTCTTTGTGTTTTAAATAATAATAAACTGTTTCTATAGAAAGAGACAATAGACATATAGATATATCTATTGTTCGAATTATGGTGTAACATTTATGGTAATAATGTATGAAACTTCATTTCTTGTAATTCCCTGTTGTGGTAACAGATTTTTTACTTATTTGGTAATTTTGTAATGTTAAATTAGTTTATATAATTATTGCGCGGGCTCACTTATAATATAAAAAATGAATAATTTGTATTAAATAATAAAATAATAAATAATAATAATAATAATCGAAAATCTTCTGTATTGCAATATACATTGAAAAAGCCTGAAACAATATACATAAGTTACAATACGTTTTATATACGATATAGAATTAACATGACTTAAAAAACAGGATCAAATAATAATTGATCATCGATTGTACAGAACTCAGAAAAAAAATCGATAACCTTAAAACATGTATAAAATCCACTAATAAAATTAAATATAAAATTTATATTCTTTTAAATTCATTTCGTAATAAAATATTTACATAATATAATTAGACATATAGGTAAATATCATTATATAAACTACCGGCTGTCCGGATATATCCAGCAGTGCTGGATATATTTTCGCTTTCAAGAATAATCGTAGATAGCCTCTTTATATTAGACAATCGAATTCGAATGGACCTCGTACAGAGTGTTTATTTCACTGATGCACTTATTCCGTGATAGGCCAAGAGCCTGAGACAAAAGAGTGTAGGAGTTTTGGAAAAGTTGATACTTTCAGATCAGACAGTATTTTAGACATTGAATGCCGGATACAGTCAGCATGCCAGATTTCGGGATGCACCTGGCGCCGCGCCGGCGCAAAAGGAAAGTGTGTTTTAATTAGTACCCCAAAAGTGTTTTGAAAAGCTGAAAATTCATCAGTAGACATTGGATGCAGTATCAGCATCGGCATCGCCATACATATCACGCATCGGTCTATGACGCATCGGTCTGCTGTGCCGCGCAGCATAATGGTACAATAGCGAAATATAATGGATATAGGGAGATTTTTCAGATTCGGAATAAGTGTGATGAATATAGTAATGTGACATTTAAATATTTCCAATGCAGAATAGTTTGATAATCTACATAAATACCGGGAAACGGCTAGTAAATTGGCCAATAATATTAGATACCTGACACGTTTTAGAGCAACGTAACAAGAAGGCACCGAAGCAGAAAAGAATAGCACTTTGGCAATGAAAATAACGAAGCGTTATCTGACTTAAAAAGGATCTAGATTGAAATAGAGTGTAAGAGACCGATACAATTATTAAAAATACTTAAAATTTTAAAAGTGTATATATTTTGATTCCTTAATAAGTAAAATTAATATTTTTAGACTAATATTAACTGAAATTCTCACGGACATCGATTTTTGACATTTCCGTCTTGTTAAATGGCCTTTAAATGTTTAATGGCACAGGGCAGGCGACTTTAAATTAAAAAAAAAATCGACCTTAAATTTCAATTACTATTGTGAAACCCGCAAATTTGGGTTTGCGATTGTGAAACCCGCAAAATGTCCCATACCGCTGTCGATGCTTTCTATCTCTCTCCGTCCCGTAGCGCAATATAGTACATCTCGCCCGCACGCCACCCGTGCTAATGACAGATAATGCATGTTTTATTTTTTTACGGGGATTGTGTAAAGATCCGCTATCCTTACATGAAGCATCATTTAGAACTGTCAACTACAGCAACTTACGGCGAGGCATCGGGAAAGGTAAACAGCAAGCAGCCTCGCCCCCTGACTACCAGTTTGGAAACATATCTCCGTCTGAAATTAACCTTCAGGATACCTCCTACCTCCTGACTGGTTACAGGATCGAGGTCGCTTCCGCGGTCCTCTCCCTTATAAAGCGGTGATTCAGTGTCAACCGAATCTATCACGGAGCACGGCATTTTTTGCCCGGCTTATTCACACGGGATCGGGTAGCCGAATGGTCGTTTCAAGAGCAGTTATAAGGTTAACAACCAACCCCGCTCTATAGGAAACATTAATGTTTCCAGACTCCCCCGGCTGTTAGTCGGAGTGCACAATCGATTGATTGACGCCGCAAAGTGCGCAAACCGTCTAGGAGCGCCCGAAGGTTGACTCCTAGGGGAGACCGTCCCGCAGGCCAGCATCCTACCCTCGCTCTCACTTCTCTATGACCGACCCTGAACGAATGAGTCTACGTGGCCAACTCCAACAAGGCCCGTTAGCCTTTATTAAACTTCAGAGAGAAGCTTGAAGTAATTTATCAATTTATATTCGACTTAATTTCAATTACGCCACTGAATGGCCCTCACTAGCGGATACACCTCACATCTCGCTTCGCGCTGTTATCGATCGACCAGATATTAATTCATTCTATTTCGGCGATCTATTCACAGTACGTAGACAAACGTAATATTTCATCAAAATACATTGTCACACATTCGATCCCAATCGGCCTCGATTTAGCCCTTTTCAGAACTAGCCACCAGCACGCCCAGACCCAGAAATACATTCGTTTATATACAGCTATCTACCAGATGGTACATGTTAGGGCATCGGTATTCCGTTTTAATTCGGGAGACTTCATTCTTCCGTATGTGGCCGAGACTTTTAGGAGCTGCTTCATAGCAGGTTGGTCCTAACCCATTACAGTAGTTCAAAATATCTAAAACCTAGTTCCTAATGAACCTTCGCATATCAAATAGCTACTGCTTCTATATTTGCCAGAGGTCAAATAGCGACTGCTTCAAAAAATGCCGGCGGCCGAGGCGCAAAATCCCGCGCACTGAGAAAATCCGAGAGGCAAAAAACACCCGCGCACTGATCATCTACCTCTATCTTACTTATTAGCTGTTTCTATTTCATCCATAAACTACAATTTAAACTTCAAGCAGGCAGCCACACACAGTCAGTCAGTCGGCTGCTACGGTTACATGATCAGTGGCGTCGAGAAGCGCCCGACAAGCTTGGACGAAGTCGTTGTCGCTTAGATGCGTATTTTTCATTGAGCCTGGCCTACGGGTACCGACAATTCATATACTTGGGCACTGGTGCAATTATAGAAAAAGACATTGGTGATTGGTTGTACAGTCACAGAGCGTCCGATTTTCCGAACCATTAAATTTATAAATAGTTCTTTATTCTGCTTCGGGTAGCCCAATAAACTCAAATAAAAGCTAGCATGAGGCCGTTACGAACAAGATTATTGGCCTACCCGAATTGCTAGGTAGTTATTGGCGACAAGAAACGGCCTCATTGCTAGGTAGGATCCCACCTAGCAATGAGGCCGTTACGAAGAAGGTTCTTTTCTAGGTTTATTATATATCAGAATATTAAAACTGGGTAGCTTCATGGATTTCGCTGACTAGAAAGATATCGAAAGCCATGAAGCTACTAAGCTACTAAGCTTTTAAGTGATAAATATATATTGTTGAGACGCAAAAGGTATCTGTTCTAATATTGATATCAAAGCTAGGATCCCAAAGGAGTATATAATAACAAAAGTCATAATAGCTGCGAACCAGATGGCTATTATAAAAGAAATGCCTTCTTCATTACACAAAGAAAATCGATTAGACTTTGACGTAATTCTCCGTAAAACGCAAAACAAAGGGATACAGTCGAGTTATCTATGCCACAAAGCCCACTCCTTCTTAAACGCCAAATAAAGACGAGGAAAGGATGTATTAATATTAACCAGATGTATCAATCTTTTGAAAGCAGATAATCATCTCTTATATTAGGCGATTATAGCTAAGTATTTTGCTAAAAAATAAAATTGAATTACCTCAGTTTACCCAGTGAAATGAACTTAAAGCAATTACCAAAGAGAGTCCAGAAGACTTCTTGGAACGTACATAGATATTTTGAATAAGTGCAATATTTTCAGTTTTTCTTTTTATTGATTCGAAAGAATATTTCTTTAGCAATTGTCTTAATGATAAAAGTGTCAAACAATCAGATCAGATCACACACGCACTCACGACCAAGGAAGTGATTTTAAATCGATATAGAAAATATATAAGAGATGATGACATTCTCTATCGCTTTTTATTTGCGATTCAAATGTGGAACGCGAACGTGATAGCGAAATAGGGAAATTTTCGCCCCTAGACAAATATGGAAATATTTTAATTATTCGTTTTTGGCGTTTATATGAATACATTATTTAAACATTTTTATTGATCATCTTAAAACTTGCTTAACATGAACAATTGACGGACTTATTGTCTGTCATCCTACAAACTCTTACATTCAACAAAACTGATAGAAAAAGATGTTGTGGTGTCAATAAAAGATTACGAATCAACTACGAAAAGGCAGTAAAAAACGCCTTAAAATCATTCATTGATTCATGTCTAGGGAATTTAATAGCAGTTACATTAACTAATTCTCATTAAAATGACAAATCTGTATAAGTATAAGTATTAATAGAGGTCAATATTTTGATTAATTAATATGGGAAGATAGAATAAAAGGAAACATCAAGTTGCAAAATCATTATTTCGAGATAAACAAACTTTAATTTTCAAAACGCAATGGCTAAGTGGTTTAATATTAGATAGTCAAAAATTGATCTTATATTAGATGCATTTACTAAATTAAACTTTCAATTAAACACAAAAATACCAAGATCTCCAGATCCATGACCAGATGTATACACCAAATTCTTTATACAAAATATTTCGGATAAAGATAGTTCATTTAAATTTAAATTATTATGGAAAATAGGCCATTTAGATAATAATAATTTTATAATATCCAGTACGCAGAAGGCCTGGGAAAACGCCTTCTGAGCCTCATTCAAACATTTAAATTTTAGATTACCTTTATTTAAAGGCAACTTCATTTATAAAAGCCCAAAATATTATGACATTACAAATTTCTTTTCGGACAGGCTAGGAAAGCAATGATAGAAATTTCTGTTTGTGCCTATCTGAATTTAGAATTTTGAATAAATTGAATTGGATTGACTTTTGAATTTTGAATGTCTGTGCCTGTCTGAATGTCTGTCTGTCTAAATTTGCTATCTGTCGTGCTTAACTATTGGATAAATTCTTTTACTTGTCGCATCTGTTATGAATGTGCACAAACCATTGTCGATTAATCTGTGGTTAGGGATGGGATGCGGATTGTACGGTCGGTGGGCCTTGAGAGATCTCGGCGCCGCGACGCCGAGGCGCCGCCGTATCGCCGTCTCTCTCGCACTACAACGTTTATCTCTGGTATCGGAAGCTTTTATTATCGAGTCGAATTTATGCCGCCTTCTACGCAGAATGCTCCGCCGACGGCACGGCGTCACGCAACTGGCTGACCTACTGATCCAGAGGAAAGTATTAACTAGAACTAAGTTTTTGTTGGCGACATTTTTTTTTTGCCAAAAGATCAGCTGCGGCCTTTTCATAACACTCGATGTAAAATGTATACTTATATACATACAATAGGCCCTGTTGCAGTTTGGCCCTTAAGATCAATGTGTGTAGGGTCGGCCAAACGCACGGGTCAACACCCATCCGTCGGCCTACAAAGAAATGCGAGCCGAGGTAGGACTCTGGCTTGCGGACCAGTTTCCCCTAGGAGTCAGTCAACCTTTGGACGCTGCTGGACGATTTGCGCACCGTGCGGCGTCAGCCAATCGGTGGGTATTCCAACTGACAGGCGGGGGAGTCTGGAAACATTGTTTCCTATAGAATCTTGAAACATTGTTACCTATAGAGCGGGGGTAGTTGTTAACCTTACGGCAACTGCTCTTGAAACGGCGATTGGGCTACCAAATACCGGGTGAAGAGCCGGGCAAAGGATGCTGTGGTCCGCGATAGATTCGGTAGACACCGTATTACCGCTACGTAAGGGAGAGGACCGCGCAAGTGACCTCAAACCAGTAACCAATCGGGAGAAAGGAGGTATCCTGATAGTTAATTCCAGACGGAGATATCCCTTTAAAATTGGTAGTCAGGGGGCGAGGCTGCCCGCTGTGTACCTTTCCCGGTGCCTCGCCGTAAGGCGTTGGTCTCTGACGAACATTTTGGCATAGCTAGACAGTAGATTTGTGTTGTTTCTAAATCTCCTACGCTCATCAAATGGCTGAAAGAACGATCACATATCGCTTTACCAGCCTGGGGTGACGGGTTCGCCTGTTGTAGTCGACACCGCCTCACTGTGCCGCGGTTCCACTCATCTGACTTGAAACTGAAAAAGTCTCAAGAAAGCTCACACTTCGTTAAAAAAAAAGATCTAATCTTTTATGCAAGGATTTATAATTCGAAAATAAAACCGATCATGTGTGAGTGTAGCTCGCGTGCCAACGGCTCCTTACCTTACGAAAGCGATTCCCGCTATAGGAATACATACACTCATCTATACATCTCCGAATAAAATCATTTCTTTTTCTTTTTGTTCAAAATGTTAATACATTTTAAAAGTGTTCTTTTATAGATTAGTCTTTTTAAAAGGAATTCTATGGACGAATAGATCTTATTAATATATATTTAGGTGCACTTATCTATTTTTCCAATAATACTTTCCAATGACGTGAGATAATCAGTGCCAAAACGTACTATGGCATTGATAAATCTAATACCCTACATAATCAATGGTTAAACTAATATTTAAAGCGTTAATCAAGCAAATAACAAAGTTGAAGCACAATATTTATTAAGAGAAAATCAAATTAGGATAATTAAATGCGGCATAAATTCAATTTCTCTCAGAAGCTTTTGGGCGAGCTAACCGATTAATCACTTGGTCTGCAAATTAAACACAGCATAATCCGATTTATGCGAAAGCATACGTCGCGTGCTTAATCCTAAACCAGGTCATTAGCGAATAACGCTAAATGGCATGTAGGCACGCTAAACCTCTTATTAGATCGATACATTAATTTATAATATTTATTGATCTTCTTTTGCTTGTAACTATATTAAATGATATATGTAACTATATATACGTTATTATGTCACTTTACCTATGGATATACTGTGATTTTTAGGGACAATATTAAATATCATCAAATTTATTTTTTATTATTTTGATTCTGAATTAATTGTACATTTATTTCAAAAATTTTAATTTTTCAATATTTTTAAAGAGGTTTTCAATTTATTTTGGTGTAATTTAATGGCCTACTGAATTGTTATGTTTTTAGTTAATTTGCTAGCACTAACATGTAAAAAAATATTATTTTTTTAAATATTGATGTAAATAATTTTAATAATAACAATTTTTATAGTAATAGGCAGTAATTAATTTCGCATGCGGAGTAGACACATAATATTATGATCTAATAAGGAATTGAGTTAAAAATGTAATATTAGTTGATGAATTTGTTAGAGTATTGCATATTATTCTAAATAAATAAACGAATTCATGGTCTCTCTGTCTAGTCAAATTCATAGTCGCTCCGCTCTAGTCTGATAACATCGAATTTCTTCTGAAAAATTAACTATAAGTATACGGAATAATATTGGGTGATCGTGCGAATAAAGTTGAGATTTTAGTAGACCTTCAAGTGTTGAGGTCCCAGGAACCGAAAAAAGTTGGTTTTAAAGATGTGGTCTGGTATCCGTTTCTACGCGGTCATGTGACAGCACATACAGGTGAAACTACTATAATAATTTTGTTAAAATTTGGTAAGTTAGAGTGTTTAATGTGTGCCTCTTCGTCGTTTTGCAAGTATCGTTTTAGACACAAAATTAAGAGTAGTTAGCATAGAAGCCAAAACTTGAATATATTTTTCTTAAAAACGACTACCCATTTTGATAAAAATCGTTTTAAAAATAGTCTTTATAGATACCGATAGATAAAATTTACTGATAGTTCCAAGAAACTATAGTTTACCTAAGATTTTACCTTTTAGTCTATAGGTCGTTAGTCCGAGCATTGTCGTACCGTAGATACATTGTATTTGCACTACACTGCAACTCTCTCAAAAATGCTGTGCTTTACTGGAAGACTGCCTTAATATCATAAGACCGGCATTGTACAAGATGCCGACTTTACATTGTAATATCAATAATATTTTCATATAAAAATCTAAAGATTGGTCATTTAAGCCAGATTAGGCTACAAAGGCCCTACAAGTAGAGCTGTACACTGCAATGGGCGAACCCGTCACCTCAGTTTTAACGATATCAGATCATTTTGTCTCCAGTGAGGTGAGCGCAGAAGACTTGAACACGAAACAGAAGACGAAAAACAATCCACAGTCTAGTTACGCCACATGCCGGTCAGAGGCCAACGCCTTACGGCGATGCACCAAGAAAGGTAACAAGCGGCAGCCTCGTCCCCTGACTACCAGTTTGGAAGGATATATTAGTCTGGAATTAGCTTTAAGGATACCTCCTGCCTCCTGACTGGTTACAGAATCGAGGTCGCTTGCGCGGTCCTCTCGCTTATGAAGCGGTGATACGGTGTTGCCATAAGGTTATCAAATACCCCCGCTGGCTCTCGCTTCTGCGTGGAGGCCGCCGGATGGGTGTTGACCCGTGCGTTTGACCAACCCTATACAACTGGGTCTTAGTGGCGAACTGCAACAGGGTCCATTAGCTCCCAAGGCCCTACGGCCTACAGTATTGAATCAGCCCTACATGGCCAAGCGCTACAAATGCCGAAACCTTTTAACGATTCTAGTGGTTGCCATTATTAGCGCTTTATGCATTACCTATTTGAGATTGTTTAGTAATATGTTCGCAAATACGATTATTGGTATTATAGAAATGACACGAGTTTGCCTCATGTCAGACACCTCAAATGGGCCAAGTCGGGATATTCCATAAATCTATATTTATCGACGATGCCGAGGATGTTATCATGTGGTATATTTATATCGATTCAATAAGTATGACAAGTTTTTCTTTCGATCAATTCTATATCAGATCTATTTGCCACTTATCTGCCGTTTTTTTTTTTTGGAATAATATGCCAAAAAAATAACCGGCAGATAAGTGGCAAATAGATCTCATATAGAATTGATCGAAAGAAAAACTTGTCATACTTATTTAAGCGATATAAATATCCCAGTAGTCTTGAGACGTTGTTTCTAAAACAACTCAAAGTGAATATTTATATTTTCTCGGCACTAAGGTGTCGAGGAAACCATATATAAACCAAGCTATTGATGAATAATTGAAAGAAATGAAACAAACTGTTTAGAATGCCATATTATTTATTTTTTATTTATTTTATTTGATGTTAATAAATTAAAGTCTAGCCACAATATATTTAAGAGCTGCGGTCTTGTATATAATTAAAGTACTCATGCTTTCGTTTCGTTAGTTGCTTTAGGGTCTTTCGCGGCTGAGTCAAGCTGGGTAGACTTCTCAGGTCGTTGTGCAGTTAGGTTGTCAGCTTTCTCGGATCCGTTGTTCGTCTCCACATCTACTTCTCTGTAAGCGTGAGGGCTGATAATAGCAGCATGGCCGCCGTACGCGTGATGGGCTGACCCGTATCCTGAAGTGCCATGAAGAGATCCTTGCACCAGGCTCGGTTGGCAGCTCAGCAGTAAGGGAACGGCGTAACCAGAAGGCGCATGCGAGAATACTCCAACCGCTGGTCCATGTCCGTAGCTGGCAGCGTGGGGTCCGTATCCGGCTCCGATATGTCCGCCGCCAACGTTTCCGTATCCGCCGCCAAGGTGTCCGCCGCCGATGTGTCCGTATCCGTCGCTGATGTGTCCACCGCCGACGTGACCGTATCCTCCTCCGATGTGTCCTTCGCTGATAGGTCCTAACCCGCCGCCGATGTGTCCGAGGCTAAGGTCTGCTCCGTAAGGTCCGTACGACGCTCGTGCATCTTCAATCGTTAGCATTCTCATCATGTCCTCGTCGCCCAAATCAAATTCTGAAGATCTGTAGTGCGGAATTTTGTGCGCCGCGATGTGTGATGCTGATTGTGTGATCCCGCCCAAGCCGTATCCTCCACCATAACCGGCAGCGTGAGACAAACTTCCTCCGCCGAAAGCTGGATGTCCGATTTGGTACGAAGATCCGCCGCCGTAGATGCCGTTTCCTAGTCCCAATCCGTGTCCGCCGCCGCCCAGTCCAATGCCGCTTCCAATGCCGTGTCCACCGCCGAGTCCACCACCGAGGCCATAACCGCTACTCAGTCCAGAATGCAGACCTCCAGCTCCTTGGTAGTAACCGCCTCCGTAGCTATCAGCTCTCTTGGCACGATCATCGTCGCTTTTTTCCTCTTTGACTGGAACACCTCCAACCAGGAAGAAATTCAGAGCGAGGGCGCTGATGATGCAGACTGCTTGTTTCATCGTGACTACGACTTTACAAAGTGAATTAATTACTATCGCGTACGGGTTTTTATACGAATATTGTGCCCAGACGACAATTTCGCGTACCTTGATTCTGTACGAAATTGACATCAAAATATTTCAATTGATATTTTGACGAAGCTGTAGAAGAGTGTTATGAATTAGTTAATGACGACATTATTTTAGGACAGTAAAACAAATGAATATTTTTATAATCACATTATCATACCAATCTCTTTCGTAATTTTCGTAATTTCGTAAAAAATATTTTCCATCACATAGAATCTTAATTAGAAAATATATATTTAGTTATTGACTGATAACTAGCATTTACTATATATAGCTTTGTGGTTTTGTAAAATAATCAGAAATATATAAAATATATATAATATATAAAATTAATAAATAAATAAACTACATAAAAAAAAATAATTTCATAAATTTTTGTTCACTTTTTATTCATAAACTTGTCGTACCATCAATACATAATCTTCTTCAAAGGAATTTCGTATCCTGTGTCATTATTATTACATTCTGGGACATTCCACTACATTCTATGACACTCTGGTAATTGTTTCCACTAAACTGAAGCGACGCAATATATATTTCCATTAGTAAATTGTACAGTATAGGTATAATATCATTATTTTGTCGCCATTTAATTACATATTACTGAATTAAGACTGCATGAGATCTAACACTTTGCACGAGAATTTCAAAAAATCACAAGTAAATACATTCGAGAGTATTTAGGATTTTTGTCATGTAGCAATATTATGTTTAATACGCGTCAATCAAACTAGCCGTTAATGCGATAAATTGAAATCCTATGTATTATTGAATATTTTTGGAAATAAACTATGAAAATGTAAACAAATATAATAATATCGAGAAAAGAAACAATATTACAAAGGGGCCTTATTACATTCGTCAAATCTTTTCATACTACCTATAAGGGCTTATTTTATAGAGTATTACTACAACAAGCATTTCTTTTTAACTAAAACTGGGTGCACCAATAAACAAATCGATTGTGTCACCCCAAGACTTTCCCGGCAATTAGCCGGTGATGTCATAATATCATTCAATTTAAAAATCGAATATAGCGCGCATCGCCGTAAAATTCGCCGTTAAACATTCGAATTCCGAACAAGCGAAACAACGCAAAGAAGATTTAATTTTTTAAATTTAAGTATTTTATTTCCACCTATATTTGTATGGCGGATTTTAAATAATATTATTGTTACTTTGAGATTTTCCAAGAAAAAAAACACAATTTTATTTCGGTCCAACAAGGCACATATGTACCGAATTTCAATCCAATATCTTTAAGTCCATCTATCTTATCTTATCATTTAAGTTAATCCAATATCTACCGTCTTTAAGTCCAATATTTAGAGATTGAATTTTGACTAGCGAGCTCTCTATAAACCGATATCAACCACAATCTTTTCAACTCTTGCTATGACCAAATGATGCCTGCATGCTAAATTTCAGCTCAATGGATGAGCTCAATGGTTTGGGCGCTATCGTGAAGCGAGGAATTTTTCGGCCGAGAACAATTACAAATACACCTGGACGTATTTTGTAAAAATCTTTATCAGAAAGGACGATAATTCGAAAATGACACAAATGACAAGCAGCCAATGTCTAGGAAAGCTTTTGTGAAGGTTAGTTACCTGTTCTAAGATACGAATTAAAATAATATATATACAAAGAATAATAAATGCTACAATATCTAATACGAAACTCAGTAAAACCACAATCATTTATAAATTTTGTTATAAATGCAATTATATAAGTATTATTATTTTATATGTACTATCTCCTATATATAAGTACTAAAATAACACTCTCTTCAAAATAAGTTAATTACAATATACATAAAAATGTCATTAAAATATCATTTTAATTACTATTATTCCTAATATCGCATCAAAAATTAGTTTCTATTCCATAGGATACACCACTATAATAACACCTACCACTAGATTTGTATATAATGACAATGTATATTATAACTACCGCCCTGTGTATAACTGTATCAAGAAGGATCTTACTCTACCTTTTCTAATATCAATAATCTCATCAGTAACTCGGAAAAATATCACATATTTATATAAACCGATTTTACAAAACCGTAATGAATATGGAAGATATCGATGACATTGACAATTCCAGACCGCTGTCTGATTATTTTGACGATACAGCAGCTTGCAGAACATTTTACGATAATATGGATGTTAAGTTAATTGGTTTGAATATTAGAAGTATACGAGAAAACTTCGATCAGTTACTGCTGCTACTTTAAGATTTAAATATTTACTTTGATGACAGAAGTCAATATGTTTAACAGAAGCATGGATAAGCGAAGGTTATAAACCAGTACAATTACCCGGCTACAATGCATATACCAAGCTCAATAAAAGAAAGAACGATGGAGTCGTAGTGTATGTCAACTCAGATATATCCCACGAAATCAAAGAAATAGAACTGCCATATTCTAATTGTCTCCTTCTAACAATTAATAGAAATTTTGCACATATTTTCACTATACAGAAATCCATAAATTTCAAATATTATACCCTCTCACAAATAATACAGATATACAACGCATGTCCAAATATTACAATTATTGTAGATGGCAATATAGATATCAATGACGGCAGTGACCATAAAATAAATTACTACATTAATATGCTCGCAGAATTCAGTATTAAAGTAGTCAATAATCAACCAACACGAATTTGCGATAGTTCGTACAGTATTGTATCGTACAAAAAACTGGAATTCGTATTATATTCAAAAAACCAGAAATGTATTTCTCTAATAAGTTGTTTCTCGAGGCGAAAATACTTGATATTAGGCAACTGTATTGTTTAAAAACTGCTTTAAATTTCAATGGCGCGCAAGCAGAGACATCGTTCCCTGATAAGAATGCAAGATCGGCGCAGATACCACATTATATAGTGCCCAGAAGATTAAGGTCGTTTGGACAACTTATTTATTACCATTACCTTGCTTTGAGATTATTGAATATTTTAGGAAAATATTTTGATACTTTAGGACTGACACAGGTGGTTCTTAAAAAAGTCTCTTACAGTGGTTAATTAGGAAGAACGGAAACTGAATGTGTCCTCATGATATTTCGAAAATAGCAACACATTTACTCACTCACACACACTAGCACACACTATATACACACTCGCATCTCAAACAATATAATTACCTATATGTAAACAACAGTGATTCAGCTTTTTATTTTTATATAATAATATATTGTAGTTGGATTTATTTTATAATATTTTTCTACTACTTTTATTATTTAATGATTACTTAGATTTTTGAATGACTATTTTGTGTATTTTATGTTATTTATTTTTTAAATTTTATTTGTAAATTTACTACAACAATTTCTTACCATCTTTTTCATAAAACTATTTTTTTTCTTTTTTAAATTAATATCACATAAACTTGGCGTTTTCCTAGGAACAGGCACTGCCTAATTAGGAGTGACCCGAAATCATTGTGTAAAAATAATTGCTATATATTTTCTTTCAAAAAATAAATAAGTAAAAGATTTTATTTATAAATAAATTAAAAAATAAAATATTCATCCCGAAAAAAAAATGGTCGTTCACAATACTTTACCTCCTCGACGGTCGGTAGGCCGGTAAAGTAAAATTGTAATTAAACATATCAATTAAAACAGTATTAAACAGTAGTTTACTCACGTTTATTTGATGTTTTTATACTCACTTTAGGTATGGACATATCTTTAATAACAGGTTTATCACAAAAAAAATATTTTTCTACTTTTATATTCTATATCCTTCAAATTATGTGGTAATATATTGAAATACTTTAACCTATGTAGTTACAACTATATTGAAAGTAGTCCTCGAATATCTACACTAACTGTACATAGTTAGTCCTGCCCCTAGTGAAAAGGCTACGTTTATTTGCGACTTTTCTGTAATGAAAGAAGTGGTATAATATCTATCTCAAAAGGATGCTATTTCTGCCGCTAATGAAATGAGTGTGTATCCGGCAATGTATATTTGCGACATTTTTCTTATCAAAGAAGTGTCATAATACCTAAATCAAATAGATGCCAAATATATTCGAAATCGCTGTATATATATCGTTATTTTTCACTAAATAATTCAAACCATTCAAGGTATTTGTCGGATTTTTAATGGATATTCTGTTTCATTCGAAATCGGACCATAACTTCACTATTACAAATATTCATATTTTTTATTCTTTTTAATTACAAATAGATAAATTTTAAAAGTTCATTCAACTTAATGTAATTTTTGTTTCCTAGTAAATGAATCTTGAAAATAAAATGATCTTATTGGCATATCAAAACATACATCCAGGATATATAAAATCGAAGTATCGCGGTTGTTTGACATTATAAATAGGATAGAAACGAATTTACTGCGTGAAGTTTGTAGCACCCCACGTTTACCCTAGACAACGACGGCTGAAACGTCACCGAATCCTCGAATGCTACAAATTTCACGCGGTAAATTCGTTTCTATCCTATTTATAATACATCCAGTATGTTCTAGAGCATTCTCAAAAAAATCTTGGTATATAGTGGATATAAACTGAAGCGGACCTAATCAGCTAAGGTCGGGGAATAACGCTTGGATTTTTGGTTCATTTTTAATCTAACCCCGGAAAATTTAATATGTTAAAATCATAAATCGCCCAAGGAAATTAAAATAAAAACAAGGTACTCAAATGACATAATGTTGATTAACGCATTACAGAATCAAGGCCACGTGTCTGTTTTTAATAGTCGTAATGTCAATTCAAAGAATAAGAAAATTACGCAAAATATATGACGAAATGTGCCCTCGATTAAATTGCAGACAATAGAAATGCTTATTCTGAAAGACGAAAAATGAGCCATCCAAGTGCGTCTTTCAAGATCAGCAAAAAAAAATGTCTATTAATACGCAGAACCAACACAATGCATGACGCAAACACTCAACAATTTTCGTTTTCGTCGAAAGCGCAAAATACAATAGCAAGAGTAGAGTTCTATGGTAATACTATAATAATAGGTATTTTAAGTGTATATTATGTTATAAAATAATTTTAAGTGGTCCGGCAGGACTAAGACTATTTTTTACATAGAAAAAACTTTCTAAAAGTTAGATAGATATATAGATAGATAGATAGATAGAGATTCTTTATTGCACATTAAACAAAAACATACAAAAGGCGGACTTATTGCCTAAAATGCAATCTCTTACAGCCAACCTTCGTGGAAGTGTAAAAATTTAGTTGCCAAAAGATAAATTAAAAAATAAGACAAACTTATTAGGTACATAACAAAAATTAATCAAGTAACAAAAATGCCATTTTTTTAAAACAAAATTAGGATTTGGAATAATTTGCAAGGAGCGAAGGATATGAGAGGATGGGATGAGACCTAGGATAACTAAGAATTTAGGGACATGAAATGCTTTTTCAGAGACACTTGAAAGGTAGAAACCGTTTGGTTTCTGATGTCTGGCGGAAGCTGGTTCCATAGTCTAACTGCATGAACGGTGAAGGAATGAGTTAAAAAAGAAGAATAATGAGTTGGAATCGCAATTTTACTATTCTGACTGGAACGGAGTGAAAGACCATGACTTCCTAAGTGCTATAGATACATAGTCATAAAAGCGTAATTTTTATACGAAAGTAAGGAATGATAATATATAATAGCTTTATGCTTTAAAAATATATAAGTATGATAAATGGTAATCCGATTCTGGGACAGAAAAGCCAAATCAATACAAAAATTAGATTCCAGGAAATAGGCAAACGAAAAAATCATAAATTAAAAAAACGACTCTCTCGTAGCAAAGGTGAACTTAGGCGAATAACAGGACTTTCACCTGTCATTGTCTAGTGAATTACCATTTAAAATTATCGGAATTGCTGAGGATGAAATGTGCAGATTTTATAAAGAAATTATTGAAACAGCAGAGCAACTACTACTACAGCATATGCGTACCAATCGTATACCAGAGACTCTGTCATCTAGGAAAGGTGTTATTATCACCTGAGCAGATCAGCAATATCATACCCAGAAAAAATTGTAAGATTTATAAATAATTTGGGGATGAACTGGGTTAATTAAGAAGCATCTCACACATAAGACATCACAAAAGATCAAGACTGGTCGGAGTGATATGAGGCACAACAGCCTGTATAATCCCTTCACTACCATCTACTATTAATTAAACTTAATTTATGCAATTTTTATGTCACAATAATTTACAGTAAAACGGATAAGATATATACAATTAAAAAGTCAAACCTAAAAATCCAATACTAAAAATTCATAACATGATTTATGAAAAACTGTTGCCACTGATATTATTTCAATCTTACATAACTAGGCTATAGCCTATTCTAAGGTGGACATTTAACAAATGCTGTACACATTTTAGTTATATATTTAAATTATCAGTATTGCTAAAAATAGAGTAAGATGATAACACAAAAGAATAAAAAAAGAATTGTTTAACATATAAAAATGCGCTTTAAAGGAGTACAAATAAATATATTAAAATAATCATGAACAAGTTAATATGTCTATTACAAAAAATAATAAAAAAACACGACTGCCGTTACAGAAAGTGAACTATTGTATTTAGAATTATTTTTATTATGGTTTTTTATGTTTTTTTGGTCGTTTATGTATTTATCTATATATATATATATATATATATATATATATATATATATATATATATATATATATATATATATATATATATATATATATATATATATATATATATATATATATATATATATATATATATATATATATATATATATATATATATATATATATATATATATATATATATATATATATATATATATATATATATATATATATATATATATATATATATATATATATATACATATATACATGTATATTTTCTGAATCTACTCAATCAGACCATTCATTTGAAACTTAACACGATAATATACGTATGTTAATTTATTGACATTTGGACATTTGGAAATTTAGATAACTACTTGCTTGATATTTAGACATTTAAGGTAACCTTTTACACTCGGAATGACATAACGATATTAACAATACCACAGAATTCTAAATTGGTTTGAGCGGTTAGAAGTTATAGTGGAATAAAGAAACGGAAAACATACATAGATGAATCCTGAACATATTATACTCCTTTTTTGTCGGGGGGTCGTGTAAAAATAAAAGAAAGTGTTGCACAATTCACTATGCAGTGAGTTTCAATTTTAAAATGCATAAATGGTGAACCTTTCACACTACGGTGATATGTTACAGTCAATCATATGATAACCGGATTTTAGTTATTACAGTACAGTTCACTTTTTTACAGTCGATCATATGATAACCGGATTTTAGTTATTACAGTAAAGCTAACTACAATAAACTAAAACAAATACATTTACTTATACAAATAAAATGTTGTATTAATATTGTTACCCAGGGAAGGATAAATAAGAGGATATGTTTGGGTATTTGGTCAGTGATCTACGGAGGTGCGTTCTCTGGTGGATTATGGGAGCAGATTCCATAAACAAGCAGAATGAACCGTTAAGAAGTACGTGGAAGCAAAAAAGTCATCTATCGTAATGGCGAGTGTATGGAGTAGCGGAATAGCAATGGATATCCGTATGAAAAACTTTTATCCCCTTACTCGTCCCCAAATTTTTGTAGACGTATTAAATCTAACAAGAAAACAACGCTCTGTCGAACGAATATCCTCTATTTCCATAACGGTTTTTTGAAGAAGACTGAAGCAAAATGTTGGCACTGAAGAAATTATAAAAGTATATGATGTGGCTGTCAACATAAGAAATGCTGACGGTCAATAGCTGAATTAATGTTGACTTGTTCTAAGTCGTAAACAGTGGCTTCCCAAAGAATAGGTACGATTTCTCCTTAAGGTAGGAGGGCGAATTAGGATTATTCAGAATGTTGTAGAATAGCGAAACGTTTATAGTTTTATGTAATTAATATTGTATTATTCTTCTAAATTTGTAAAGTATTATTGTTTAATCATGCGTCCGGAGCGTAACCAGATTGTCATGAAAATTTAACAAGGAAAATGCTAACGATGTGCCAAAAAAAAAATTAAAATAGGGAATACCCAAAATGACTGCCTTTTACATAATTTTTATAAACTGAGCTCTCACTTCATCTGCATGAAATGGCGAAAATACTTTTTGTTTAAACCTGCAAAAAATGGCTGAAATTTATCCTGGCCTCTATAAAATCGTGATCAGTCTTTTTAACTAATTAATTCTGATACCGTACTCCGTCGCACGCTTCGTGAAACTGATATTTTCCTGAAATTTCACGGTTCCGTTATTAATTTTGATTCTGCCGCCAGCCTACTACTCACCATCACAAAGAGATAATGTGAGGTGTGCCTCCTCTGTAGAAGTCTACAGATCTAATTAATTTAAGTAAACGTCACTCAACTGCTTGCAAAATGGAAGTTTTCGTATTATTATTTAGTATGTTTTTTTATTTATTTTATTTTATAAAGTAATGTACAAAAAAAAGACATAGACAAACATACTGTTACATATATAGAATCGTTAAAAATAAACATTAGTATAGCGAAAAAACATAGCTCTATGCATATAAATATGCTAGCATAGGACCATTTCCAGGTTTAAGTCTGGCTGTGAATCTGTGTGTCTCTGTGTGTGTGAGAGAGAGAGAGAGTGTATTCCTCCACGATAGCGCCTAAATGCTCCATCCATTGAGCTGAAATTTGGCATGCAGGCATCATTCGGTCATGGCAAGAGTCAAAAAGATTGTTTTTGAAATCGATCCAACCGCTTGTCATACTTAAATCTCAAAATATTGCAGATTCGGTACACCAATGCCTTGTTGGACCAAAATCACGTTGTGAAATTTTGGTTGGAATATCTCGTATGCAAGCGACGCAAAAAAAACCGCTGAATTTAAGAAAGTATTGCATCATTTTTGGAAAAATATTATTTTAATACTAGAAAATACTATAATTTGCTACTGTTGCTTTCATAGTCAATTGACACAATCCCTATCGACCCCCCTCTCACCAATCCCTATCGGGTGGGGTGAGAGGGGGGTCGGGTTGCGGGGGAGGGGGTTGTCTGCTTGCCGGGAAAGTCTTGGGGTGACGCAACCGATTTTAAGTAAATTATAATAACGGACCGGCGTGGATGGTGTGAAATAAGTCATCATAAAATTAATTAGGTTGAGGGAGGGCAAAATGAGCGCAGACGGCAAAACGTTATAATAGCTCCATCAGAAAGTTATAATAGCTCCAAATCCTGCTCCGCTTCGCACATCAATAGTATAGCAAAATAGGCGTTGACTGACAAAATTCATCTGTACTGCGAAACGCAGCACTACAGAGTGTAGCTGGTGTTCTGTGCAATCTTCAGGGGCTGGGCAAGGATCGTAAACTGCAGGAAATACGCATTTTTTTTTTTAATATTTACTAAAAATGCCTAATTTTGTAGTTTTATACCAGGGAGTCACGTCATTCATCAATCAATTACTCCTAATTAACGTGACTCCCTGATATGAACTACAAAATTAGGCATTTTTGGTAAATATTTGCATATTTCCTGCGGTTTACTATCACCTCCCAGCCCGCGACGCGATACTTGACAAGCATGCTTGATCGTCTAGAGAGCCCCTTACAATAAATTTGTAGATTTTTTGAAATATGACTTTTCAGTACAACACTCATAGGTCTATTATGGTTTCTATTCATTACTTTTATTTCAAAGTAATTTCATAGAATTTATCTAGTATGGTGACAAAATAATGCCATATTTTCAATAATATATACATTTTATATTCGGATACCAGTTGGGCAATACGGATTTTTTTAAGTGAGGACAATATAGAAAGAGTAAAATTTATTAATAATACAATAACAGTTAAAATATATAATACTGAAGATTAGAAATATAGGAGAGCTTTACAAAGATTTTTTATACCGGCCTTTGCCATTTTTAATTATCTATTACCATTGTGTTTCTTAAAAAATATAATATGAACTTTTTTTAATTAAATAAAACTGAACTGAAATTAATATATAATAAGGAATATTTTATTCCGACTATTTTACTATACTTCTAATAACAATTAAAATAATATACTTTTTCTTCAATATATATTATTAAATTGTTATTATTGAATTTGAATATATTAGTTATTATTTAATCGATTATTTTATAGAAATTGGAAATGATTGGAATTGCTCAAATACTGGACATACGTACATATTTCATTTGTATGGCCGCCGAAAATCTATTTGTGTATTTGGAGTGTGTTTATTTTGAGCCATGGTTTATAACTATTTTTATTTTACTTAACTATAGAAATATCAGTTAATACTTAGTTAATAGTACTTATTAGTAAGTTAATAGGAGTTATAAGTAATAAAACTAGAGAAGTCAAATTAAGGACCTATAAAAAAATTCAACTCCGTTGTAATAGCTGAGTCCAAGTTACATGTTAGAAGTTTGTATTTATTTTACCTCCCATTTCTCCATTACGAATAATTTTGTTATTAATTATCAATTAGCTTACAAACTCTCTCCCGCTGCAAAAAGGTTGTTTTAAAACCAATTTATGATGTTAAATTACATCCAGATATGGACGACGCGGGTTGGAAAATTAATAAACATGTTTTCCTTTCCCTACCTTCCGCATATAAAACGGCTTGCTGTATATAAATGCTCGTAAAATGTTTGCTTGTATTTTACGTGATGGAGTCATTTTTTTCCGGTCTTTGTAACTATAAATTGTTGAGGCGGGTTTTCTGCGCTGAATTATGGCATTCTTCATGTACGCTGTTCACTTTAAAGTAAATTACTTTCAAGTATATTTGTGAACTAACTGTTCCCCGTGGCTTCGCTTCGCGTAAAGTTTCGAATCTATTTGTTAATTTAAGTAGGGTGGCATTTATTTGCCATTTTAGACGCTACCTTTAGATATATACTGCAAGACTTCCCCTTCAGATGCACGCTACCCATCTCGTAGACGTACGCGCCTTGTTCCTCGCCACCCGCGCTGCCTTCCGCTAAACGCTGACCTTGCTAGGCCAGCAGCCGCCGCCGCCCGCTAGATATTTCGAGGTGATTGAACGCGTTACTAATTTCATTATATCTCTATAACTGTAACACCTGAACACTTACAGTAAACTGCTAATATTATCTCTGTTTAACATCCGTGATAATGGATAAATTTATTTTGATAAGGACTCTTATTTTATTACTAATATCTTTAACTAACGCTGCCTTCTTATTTTTCTTACTTTTTTGAGACATAAAAGTAGTTATTGTAGCTTAAATATAAAAGTTTTATATATACTGTCGACGACTTTTTTATAGATCTCTTTAAAGCCAAAATTTTTGTCTCATTTTTTTTACATATATCAAACCGTTTCGTCCGCGCACGTCGATAAAGCAACTCGCCAGCTCATTTTTCTCCGACTTGATTTAGAAATATCGGGATTTCGTATTAAAAATCAATATTTATCACAATAAAATATAGCCCATAGCACTCGTCGGTAATGGAGCTTTCAATTAGTGACAGAATTTTTGAAATCGGATGAGGTGTTTCGGAGATTACCCCTTACATACAAACTTTACTTCTTTAAAATATTAGTATAGATACAAAAATACACGTGCCTTGCGCGAGCACCGGACGAGTAATATATCTAAGAAACGTTAATAGATCTAATAAAATAAAAACATAATTTTTGCCTCCTTTGACGAAGTGTACACCTGGATAAACAGTGAAAGTAGAACGAAGAAGAAAGAGCGAAGATGCGAATAATTTAGATTTTCGAGAAGGCTTCAGATGGTATACCACGTTATTGGACTTCCTATCAGGTGACAAAATGTTCAGATCAGTGGCCGGATTATTTGGGAACAGGCAATATACATAAATGTAACCGCTTAAAAATCTTTGAAAATTTAAATCAAATGCGTGTGTTCGCGCATTAACAAACAAATGTCAACACAGGACAGCCAGATACCAGGACAGCCACAGACCTTCTAGGTCTAGTTGGCTGTGCGATTTCGCCTCATTTCGGATATGCTAGCATATTTAAATTCCATTTTGAAACAGTTGAGTGACGTTTGCTAAAATTAATTAGATCTGTGGACTTGTACAGAGGAGGCACACCTCACAATATCACTTTGTGAAGGTAAGTAGTAGGATGGCGGCAGAATCAAAATTAATAAAGGAACCGTGAAATTTCAGGAAAATATCAGTTTCACGAAGCGTG
Source organism: Micropterix aruncella (assembly GCA_944548615.1). NCBI lineage: Eukaryota > Metazoa > Arthropoda > Insecta > Lepidoptera > Micropterigidae > Micropterix > Micropterix aruncella. The sequence goes on along the minus strand of OX155953.1, from coordinate 28,099,910 downwards.
CGACGGAGTACGGTATCAGAATTAATTAGTTAAAAAGACTGATCACAATTTTATGGAGGACAGGATCAATTTCAGCTATTTTTTGCAGGTTTAAACAAAAAGAATTTTTGCCATTTCATGCAGATGAAGTTAGTTTATCTGGCCCGAGGGGAGCTCAGTTTTTAAAAATGATGTAACAGGCAGTCATTTTGAGTGTTCCCTATTTTATAATATTTTTTTTTGGCACATTGTTAGCATTTTTCTTGTTAAATTTTCATGACAATCTGGTTACGCTCCGGACGCATGGTTAAACATTTATTATTTACAAATTTACATTTATTATTTACAAAGACCTCTGCGAGTGACGATAGCTGACAACCAATGCCTCTTCAACATAATCGCCGTTACCAGTATTGGAAAGAGCCCTTGCGGAAGTACCAAGGGACCTGGCATAAACACTGCCATGAAGAGTCATGTGAAATAAATGGCGTTTTAGGAGTACCTATGTCTACCGCCGGAAAAATGTCCAAAAACTGACGGGGATTTAAAAAGGGAAACTATCACAATTTTGTATAATGTCGGAACAAGAGACTGTATGCTGTATTCAACACAGCCCCATGAGCAACAACACGAGATTATCAGAAAACCAGGATAAATCCAATAATGCATCTTCTACATCACCGCCTACTATAACAACTACCAATAAGTCACCGGACATCTCTACAATAGCTCCAGAAAAACCTTAAACATCACCACAAGCCATAACTACCAATTTCATAAATGACAGTGTGGAAAAACGAACTAAATCCGAAAAAATAGCTCTGCAATTTAACAATGACAGCCATTGCTGCGCTGGCGATTAATTAATTTATTTTATTGTATCTGCATCCAAACTTTTCTCTGGTCGTAACGGTCTCCGTTCCATCGGGTTCAGAAGAGGGAGGAAGAGAGAGTGCACCCGTGGTCGCGCGCCCACCTGTGCACTATAATATAGCCTGCGCACTTGACTGCTTCCGAACAGTGGACTCTGAGAAGACTAAAGAAGTCACTAGAATCTACAATGCAGTCGCTATGGCCGAACACGGCTAGAAGGATATATATATATATTTACAAATTTAGGAGAATTACATGAAACTATAAACATTTCGCCATTCTACAACATCCTGAATAATCCTGATGACGAATTCTAATATGCGATAATTAGCTTTAATTGATAATTCATGCTTTTATTGTATATTCTGAATGAATAAATTGAATACTGAATACTGAATCCTACTTCGCCCTCCTATCCTAAGGAGAAATCCTACCTATCCTTTGGGAAGCCACTGTTTACTTCGGACAAGTCGAAATTAATTCAGCTATTGACCGTCAGCAGTTTTATGTTGACAGCCACATCATATACTTTTATAATTTCTTGAGTGCCAGCATTTTGCTTCAGTCTTCTTCAAAAAATCGTTATAGAAATAGAGGATATTCGTTCGACAGAGCGTTGTTTTCTTGTTAGATTTAATACGTCTACAAAAATTTGGTGACGAGTAAGGAGATAAAAGCGGCGATAAAAGATCATACGGCTATCCATTGCTATTCCGCTACTCCATACACTCGCTATTACGATAGATGACTTTTCTGCTTCCACGTACTTCTTAATAGTTCATTCTGCTTGTTTATGGAATCCGCTCCCATAATCCACCAGAGAATGCACCTCCGTAGATCACCACTGACCAAATTTTTACACCTAGCAGTTCTCCCAATATAGCGGTTATAATATAGGAAAAAACACATTTTAAATTAATATTTAGATAAATAGTAAATGAAATAATAATTATACTTTTTTACAGCCTAGCTTAAACTTTCATTGTCAAAACAGAGAATCGCATTCTTAATTTCAAAAGTTTAAAATTTTTCATCATAATAAATATTTGTAAGAAATTTCCACCCAATTAAGGAAGGTATATATGGCTGCTTCATTATATCCATGATCTACACTGTGCAATGTAGAGCACGTTGCAAAGTGTAGTAGGTACTCGTACGTGATTCTGTTCATTAAAATTCAGTCACTGTGTTAATTGCACGTTGTATATATCTAGTTAGGCTGTATATGACGCTTTTAATATAATATGAAGTTGAAAAGCTTCTGAACGTGGAGAAGCCAGCTAAAATTCATCTAGTTAAAGATCATCATAATTTCATCATCTACGATACAAAGAAGTTGTAGAATTTTGGTAAAACATTATTTTGAAATGTATCCATGGTAATTATATTATATATCTGTTTTAATTTAATCCCACAAGGCACTCTATGTATTCATAAATTTGAGTCGTATACGTGGGCTACACTGACATGATTAGAACTTTAATAAACTATAAAAGGAAAATTATTTTAAAAAAAAAACTGTTTAGAAGTGCTATCAATTAAATTCAATGTATTTTATTATTCGCTTGAACTAATCATAAATATTAATTATATTGCTAAATCTGAGTTAGTAAAATGGTGGTTTTCAACACTTTAGACAGAACTCAGAAACCAGAAAACAAAGTATTTATTTCTATTACAAATTCCCATTTGTGTAGGCATGATCAAGTATATTAAATTAATCTTTGATTAGTCATTCAATTTGACAAAGAATGATATGAAAAAAAATACTCCAAAATTATTCCAATTTACAAAAGAGACTATTCCAATTTACCAAACGACAATATAAAAATCTACAATAAAAAAATAGTATAATAATTTACAAAGGTAAGTACGATGTTGTTTTCAAAGTATTTTGAAATGTCGTTAATCGCATACATATTGTTTTTAGGCAGATACACCCGAATCAATTTTAAGCAGATATACTATCTTGAAAATATCAATATGTTAATCGCCTTTAATTCAAAAGGCAATTTATTTTAAGACTGTTTTTAAGGCTTTTTAAAACCGTCACTGGAAATCAAGTAAGGATGGCAATTATCAACTCGATAATTTCTTGTTCCAAAACTCCTGACTTTTACGAGCGGTATAAAAACTCACGCAATGGAAGTTATGATTCGGGTTACTCTTACGGAGTTTGTTGTTAATGTCTGGAAAACGCCCGGTTGTATACTAATCTCTGGTAAATGTTCTACGTTCTTGTAAGGGAATGGAGATTGTTACTGGGTCTGCAAATTCGCTTGTTACTGGTCTGCAACGTCGTCATATTAGAGCTTATATGTATACAAATACATTAGTTTTTGTTTCATTCAAAAATACCAAGTAGTTTTTGTTTTGCACACATTTAAAACCCCTTAAATATGGAATCCGGCGCTCGGGCGGCCGGCTACTGTGTGACGTCATTTTCCAACACTCCTGCTCGCGCGCTTTCGTTATTAGAGCATAGTGTTGAACTATGACGTCACACGCAGAGAGCGCGGCGGAAGAAACTAGCGTTGCGCATCTATATTTAAAATTCCATATCTCGAAAACTAATGGACGTATGAAAATATTTTTTTCACACGATTTTTTTATATTTAGAAGACAATACGGAGAGCTAAAAATAAAAATTTGTGAACATTCTCCATTGTGGATACCTACATGTATAAATTTTGAGATGAACTAAGCAACCATTTTATTCGTCACTCCACGAACTCAAGCTCAAGCAGATAAGCTCATTTTAGATAGCCCAAATAGCTGATTGACATTTACTTTTCACGCGGCCCAGTGGCATAGTGGTTAGGTCGACTGATAATACATTGTAAGGTTGTGGATTCTATTCTCAACTGGGTCACCATTTTCAGTTGGGATAAAATTACCGTAATTGCATTTCATTTCTGTCGATGGAATGCAATAACAAGTTACACACTTATACAGATGTTACACGCACACACACATATAAAACATTATAGTAGGTATGGTTGTAAGATATTGTCGTATGACAATAGACTCGCCCATTGTAAACTTTCACAATAAAGAGTAGAAACGAACAAACCAACTTTTAGACTCGTGGTATGAGTATATCCACGACTCGGTACTTGAGGAAATGCTAAAAAGAGCATACGATATTCCTCCGTTAAGGAGTTTTAGAGTAAACAGTGTTTAATTAATACGAGCCATCTTTTGCTCGTCAGCTTTAGCGGTATCCAACAGAAAACTAACTTTCTGCGCCCAACTCATTGTGCAGAATTGTATTCATCACAGTCATTCCAATGACCAAGGATGTTTGAATCTACTCACATGTATCAAAATGATCTTCCTGTATTAGCAATTATGTTTGCTTGTGTTACAACTGTTTTCGGTCGACCTGTAAATGGTACGGTGCTAAGGAAGGTACGTCCACGTCAGAGTTATGAATACCAGCGATTTAATATATTGTAATAAGTGCTTTACCATAGTAAACAGAAACAAGATCAGTGAATTTTGTTTTTAAGATAAGACTCTTCGAAAATGTTGATTAATTATGACCCAAAAATGTTTTCACGTCGGTAAAATTTTCTTTAACGACTCGTCTATTTCTAACTCTTATTGTAGCCTAACTATGCCATGCTTATTTACTTTGTAAACGGCGTTAAATCAAATAACAACCAGTTTATTAAATATTCTACTCATGGTGAAAAAGGGAATTAGTACAAAAACGTCGTTTTGGGATAATTATGATAATATGGGATGCATTTGATTAAAGTTGTAGGGAATGGTGGAAATAATATTTGATCGCTCGGTTGGCGTGTGTCGCCCTCTAGCGACAGTCGAACGACACGCGCCGGCCCCTGATAGGTCGGAGTGGGGACGTCTGATTCGGCCGGAAGCGTGTAAAAAAGATGGTGGGGATTGATGACGCGTACCTGTGGGATGGACGGTTTTTTGCAAATAAAGTGGAGAAATAAAAGTTCAAGTGAAGAAACGGTCGTTTATTTAATCCCCCACAGAATAATACTTGGAGTTACTATTTGTGAATAACGAAACAATTATTTTTAATTAATATTATGGTAAAAAAAAACAAAATAAATTTATCGTATGTTCGTAAATAGTTTTAAATTTATGCAGAAAAAAAACAGGTTGAAAGTGAATAATTGTTTCCTAATTTTGATTTTTGTATACACGTTACAAATGAATGAATGAAAGTATTATTGGTTATGAAATGAATACCAAAAACAGATTTATAGCCAAGACGATAATATTTTTATATACCCATCTGATACCCATTTTTTTATTTGTTGTGTGGGGCTTTTCTAAGGTTTTTATGAGCCTTGTAACACTGCGACCATTGCTGATCTATTGTGATCGCCACTTAGTATAGTTCTGCGTTAAGCCTCGTGTCATTTAAGAACCGCAACAAGTTTTTGGCGACAGTTTGTTTTACCCCATCAGGTTGGAGGTAATGACCACCCAAGTGGGTGTATCTTTTACGCATCAGCGGCCCACACTCGCACATGAGGTGCAGGGGAGTTTCCTTCGCCCCTTGGCAGAACTTGCACGTTTTCGTGTCTCGGAGCTTGAGGTTGCTATAAGGCCTCACGGGCAGTCTTACGGTCGTAAGCCTTAATTAGCGCCATGGAATGATTCAACCCTGGCGTGTTGTTCCAGTGGTTGACGGATTGTTCTAAACATATTCGTTTGAGCATTCGGTTTACAAGGCTTTTTGGTACGCCACAGCAAAGTTCAGGGCCGTATAACAATCCCTTTGCTCCCGTCTTAGCAAGTTTGTCGACTTTTTCATTTCCCCCGATTTCTGCATGGCCAGGAATCCATCTTTTCGCCCAGGGAATTCGGTAGTGATATGCAGTTTTGCACTAGATTAATGGTATTCGAGGCTAGTACCATAAGAGCTGCGTTACTATCCGAGTGGATATAGATACGGTGGTTGGCGTAGTTCTTATGGAGGTTTATATCCGCACATTCAATAATGGCATATACCTCCGCTTGGAATATGGAGACGCATCTTCCATAAGTTTGCACTTCTGTCGAAGTTTTGGTCGCTCTCCATATATACCGCAGCATAGGTCAAGTCCCGATTTGGACCCATCAGTATACCATTTAAAGCTACCGGCTACCAGTGCAGTTGGCATTTTAGCAAGTTGTCTCTGGGCGGCAGTTCCACTGAAAAACGTTTCCCAAAGTTTAAGAGTGGAAGCATGGTGTCTGAAACCATGTTGAGGGTTGGAGTTTCAATGACTGAATCAGGAACTGATCTTAGTGCTTGTGAGATCCAGTTTGCTTTCTCCCGGCCAGACAGCCTGTACATGATGGCTTTCGCTACCTGTTGCAAGTGAATGTGTAGAGCATCTAGAGCTGCTCCAGGAGTGGAGGACATTGCGCCAGTTGTCATGAGGCACGCCATCCATCTGATACCTAACCCATTTTTCATCAAAATAAAAATAATGATTTTTGTGTACTAAACTGCATCTGAATTGGAATTATGTGTTTTGAATTATGTGTAAAAGGCACATACGTTTAAAGAGCATAATTAAACCATTGATTTTATAATAAAATCAATGATTAAACTTAAACCTTATTGTTAGGAATTGGTTATGGAAATATCAAAACTTAACTCAAAATGCATCAGTTTTTGGTGTGTATTATTACATTTTTTTAATAACTCACAATTTATTTTTCAACTATAAATTTTATGTTGGATATAGGTCTAAAAATTCATGATTAAAGATTTATTTAATAACCTTCCATATCTTTAAGAGTAATAATGGAGAGCTATCAAAGAACATGAAAAAACGGCCTTACGATTTTTGTATTATTTTTTTTTAATGGCATAACCTCATTGCCAATTTCTAATAAGTAATTTCAAAAGTACTACCACTTATGGTCGTTAGGATTAAAAAAGTTACGTTTGTATACAAATGTGCAAATGGGTGAGAATATGTGCACAGATAAGGCTTCTGAGAACTTTCTCTCTGATTTTTACTATATAATTGTCATAGTATTTTGGAGTCAAAATTAGACTTTAATCAGAATGTAGTGTAGATCTTTACCTACCTATCCGTCAGATAGAGGTCTTGATATTCACTCCGCGCGAGCAAAGAATCAGTCATAACTCCAAAACGGAAAGGCTATTTTAAATCTTGAGGTATTTTAAAACTGTGAGTTATCACCTACATCCGACGAACCCGTCACTTTGAGAAGGTATAACGATATTGATCGTTCTTTCAACCTGGGATGAACGTAGAGACTTGGGACGAAGACAGTCCACCGTCTAGCTACGCTAACTTGCCCGTTGTTGACCAACGGGCAGCCTGGATTCTACGATTTGGTTGGATTTCTACGCCCTTCCGTTTAGTCATGGGTCCGAGGTCGCTAGCGCGGCCTCTTATTGTTGTTAGTTCAGCGGTGATTCGGTTTGAGTCTATCGCAGATCATAGCGTCCATTGCCCGTCTACCAATCGGGATCGGGTGGCCAACTGGTCGTTTCAAGAGCGGCTGACAACAAGTCAGCATCCACCTGCTTAGGAAGCAATAAAATCATTTACAGGCTATTCCAGTTATTCGCCTGAGTGCACAGTCAATTGGCTGACGCCGCACGGTGCACAACCGGCCCAGTAGCGCCCGAATGTCATCCTCAGGGAAATCTAATCCAACCTTACATGCAATGAGTCCTTACCGTGATAGACCCTCATTCTAGGAGGCTACTGGACTCCGAGAACGAGATGGGTTTTAGTGGCTCAACTGCAACCGTTAGCTACCCTATTAAAAGGCAGTCCACAGAGTCAATCGCCGACGGATAAAAGTATTGTTCAGATGCTTATTTTTACCTGCTTTAAACGCTACATACATTCGCCCGACAGGGCCTAATGCGAATTTTCTAGTAATCTCATAATCGCTGACAACATATTATGGAATATTCTACCGGTCACGACGCTACGGACAGAAATTCAGTTTAGCAGCTTAACCCGAAATAAGCCTGTCTGCAGCGGACAATACCTAACTATAAAGAAAACCAACGCTCCTTGCACAATTCCCACGAAGATAATGATGGCAGCGTCCCAGAGCGCCAACACAGAAGAAAAAGCGATCCCATTCACAATAACGGAGTTTTATGAGCAAACGGCTGCGTGTGAAAGTTTCAACCGCCCCACGAGGGGCGTGTAAAGTAAAGCTATATATACACAAGATTTGTGTTCACGGCTTTATTACAACTTCAGCTATCTTTTATCTCACATAATTCGCTTACTTTTAGACCAGAGGATGTCTGCGCACTTGTAAAGGCTATCGTCGTCAAGAACCATAATGAAACATTTTTGAAGAGTTCATAAACTTGTGACAATTTTATTCCAACTTACAACCACTAAGTGCAATGTTAGTAAATTATAAAGTTTATTCAGGTTCTACCACCCCATTAAATATACACGTCAGTGTCAGATTGGAAGGTACTTGATCTATTACTAAAGTTATATTAAAACCAGAACAAAATAAATTAAATATTTAATAAAAAATACATGGCTCAAATTGATATAGGAGAAATATATTTTTTTATTTATTTATTTATTTATTTACATATACAGTCCGCGCGCGAGCTTTGAAGAATCGGGGGCTGGGAAAGCGTCGCTTTATACCCCGCACTCAGTACTAGTACTGGGAGATCTTGGGGCGTGGAGCGAAGGTCGGGGGCGGCGTAATCCGCCCTCTTCGCCAGCTCCTGCCTTAGTACAGGCCAAGGCCTAGTTACACGGTGTTGACGTAGGGACCAAGATGCTGCAGTGTGCTCTATTTTTCGCTACTGGTCCAAACACATTTTTTTTGTAATGCTGCAGGAAATTATATTTCGTGATTTACTTTTAATAAATAAATAAATAATAATAAATATGATACCGTGTATCAAATAGATTTTTCTTATAGTTTTTGAAGATTAATTGGCTAAAAACCTTAATAAATCGACTTAACATAGCAACAAATTTCCAATCAAAGTAATTAACATGAGTGCGTTTACAATTTTACAGAATTCGGCATGTGCAGTTGCTTTTTAAAATGAGACGATATTAGTCATACCTATACTGCACTATTCTTGCGTTGTCATTGTGACAAATACACGTGTTCTTGATTCTGTATTGCAATTCAATCAATTGTCACTGGCAAATATTTTGTCGCGTAATAATATTCGTGTATTAAACCTATAAAGGTGAATAGAATATCAAGACTTATGCCTGTAAATATAATGTATAACCCTATGCCTGTAAATATTAGGTACCTGAGCCTGAATATATTAGGTACCTGAGCCTGTAAATATTAGGTTCCTAATCCTATAAATATTAATCTATAAAATTACCGTTCTACAAAAAAGGTTAGGAGCAATAATTTTGTTTGAATAATATATATTTAATTAATTAAAGTATTGACCCTTTATCGTCGTTCACTATTACCAAATAACAAATTACAATAACATATTACCAAGTAACATATTACCAATAACATATTAACCCCTCAAATGTGAGGCGTCCCTTAAGCGATGCCTTGGCAAAATGTATACAAAATGTATACAAATTTATATAAATATAAATATAAATGTAAATGTGCGCCGCTTTATAGTAATCCGCTCTATAGTAATGCTATAGCTCTATAGTAAACCCCGCTCTATGTAAATGTAAATATAAATTTATATACATTTTGCCGTAGGCAACCCGAGCTAATCGCCATTCATTTGAGGGGTTAACATTGAGGTGCTTAAAGTACAAATAAAGAATTTTAATAATGATGGTCATATCATAACCGAAAATGGTAGGTAATATTATTATTTATTATTATTATTATTATTATTTATTCCGTAGCCGGCGATTGGGGAGGGGGTCGCCCTCGCAGCCAATACGCTGCTGTCGGTGCCGCTGGATCTGGTACTCCATTCACGATTCGCTTCCATTCTTGACGATTTTTTGCCACGTCTCGAGCATCCCTAGCCGACAATCGTTGATTTTTAAGGTCGTCTTTGATGTTATTTAGCCAGGTTTTCTTCGGTGCCGATCGCTGAATTCTCCATTCTGTCGGACGGTCTCGCCAAAGAAGTTTACGTGGCAAGCGATTGTCGTTCATTCGGCAAACATGGCCGAACCATCGTAGTCGACGTTTTTGTACTTCTTCTTCGATCGTTGTTACTAGATCGCATCTTTCTCTAATGGTCTCGTTTCGAATTCGGTCGCGGATTGAGACACCGAGAATCTGCCTCAAGCATCGCATTTGGAAGACTTCGAACTTTTTGAGGTCCGATTGTAGTAACGTCCACGTTTCCGATCCATAAAGAAGAATGGGAAGAACCAACGTTCGGTATAGTCGTATTTTGGTTTTGATGGTAATATTCATTCGCTTCCATACGCACCACTTGAGCGAGGCGAATGTTGCTGTTGCCTGACCGATCCGGCTATGGACATCGGCCGTCGATGCCACTTTCTTTTCCGTAACCAACGATCCTAAATACTTGAATTGTGGGGCCTGTTCGATTTGGGTTCCATCGAGGTAAACGCTGGCCTTCGAACCGTCCGTAGTGAGCACTTTGGTCTTATCCGCATTGATTTTCAATCCATATGATTGAGCAATTCCGGATATGTCGTATAAAATGTCCGTTGCTTCGGCATCAGTGTCGGCGAAAACGGCGCTATCATCAGCGAACATCAAATCGGTTATGAAGTTTGATTCGTCGTATCTAACTCCGCGTCGACCGTCGAATGCTCTCCGCATAATCGCGTCGATAACCACGTTAAAAAGTAGCGGCGATGCGACGTCTCCTTGTCGAACACCAGTTTGAATCGGGAATTCCTCAGACAAATCGTTACGGATTCGAACGCTGCTGGTTAAGCCATCGTACGATGATTGGAGAAGTTTAATGATTTTTGGTGGCACGTGTTCTGTCTCCAAGGCACTCCATAAGCTGTTCCAATCGATGCAATCGAAGGCGGATTTAAAGTCTATGAAGACGACGATTGTTCGTTTGCCGCATCGTATTCTTTCTTCCATTAGCTGACGAAGAGCGAATATCTGATCAATGCATCCTCGATATGGTCTAAATCCTGCTTGCTCCTCTCGGCTCGTTTGTTCTCGATGTTTTTGTAGCCTCGACTGTATGATTTTCGTAAATACTTTGCCGACTCTTTGCCGAATTCTTGCATTCTCTGCTATCGCCTTTCTTTAAAATTGGCACAACGATGGCTTTCTTCCATGCCGACGGAATACGATCCGATTGCCAAATATGCGTTAGGAGAACATGTAGTTGTTGTAATAGAATGTCACCTCCGGCTTTGATCATCTCGGCGTTAACTTGATCTAGACCCGGCGCTTTACCATTTTTCAGCGATTTTATTGCCGTCTTCATTTCGTTTATTGTTGGTTCGTTATCGGAAAACGGATTCGCCGGCTGATTGATAATCGGCGGTTGCGGTGCTGGACCTTGAGGCGGATCGTGATTGTGCAGCTGATTAAAGAATTCCCTCCACCGCTGCAGGCGCTCGTGGGGGGAGATCACGAAAGTTCCATCCGATTTCTTGATGTTGTCGTTCGTTGATGTTGTTTTCCTGCCTAACCGTCGGATTGTTTGGTACAGCGTCCGGTATTCGTGCCTCGATGCTGCTTCTTCCAATTCGGCCGCAACGTTATTCCAATGCGCTTCTCGTTCCAATTTCATTCTTTGTCGGACTTCTTTGTTCAATAATCGGTATTTTTCGAAATTGACGTGTTTCATCCGTTTTCGTTGGTCGACGAGGTCCAAACAGTCGTCCGAAATCCATTGCTGCGTCCGTCGACGGATGGGTGGGCACAGCTCCGTTGCACACTTCACAAGGGACTCCGATAATTGCATTTCTTCAAAGTCGATATCGTCTGATATTGCGAGCGTTGCGAATTTGTTGGATAGCGCGATTTGAAATTTCTGTCCAATGGCTGGGTCCTGTAGACATGCCCAGTTTCTCTAGGCTGGTGGTGGCGCTTTTTTCTTCGCTCGTTGTAGTCGCATTTGTAATTTCGCTCGAACGAGATAGTGATCCGATCCGCAATCGGGTCCACGCATCGCCCGTACGTCTTTGAGTGTTGATCGAAATCTCGAATTGATTAAAATGTAGTCCAACATTGCTTAATCTTTACCGGACGGATTTCGCCACGTTAGTTGATGTTTGCGGGGATGACGAAATATGCTGTTTCCGACGATCATGTTGTTCGACAATGCGAACGATAACAGGCGTAGTCCATTGTCGTTAATTTCGCCGTGTCCAAATCTTCCCATCGTTTCTTCCCAACCCGTCCGATCTACACTCGTATGTGCATTAAAGTCGCCCGCTAGTATAATTAATTCGGTTCGGGGTATCGTATCCAGCGTGTGTTGAAGCTGGTAGTAGAATTCATCTTTGTTCGTATCCGGGCTCATCTCGGTTGGCGCGTAAACGGAAACGATATGGGTCTTGATTGTTCCATCGATGGTGATAACTGCTAAGCGCTCGGATATCGGTTGAAACGCAATAACGCTGCCGGCAGCTCGACGATCGACCATGAAGCCGACGCCGGCCTCTCGTTTGTCGCCTCCGGAATAAAATAGCGTCATCGTCTCGTCGATTGTTGGCGGATCAATTGTCATTGTTCCCGACCCCGTGAGTCGTAATTCCGATAATGCGGTGATCGATATTTTGCATTTCGCTAATTCCATTGCTATGATTTCCTTTTGGCCGACGTGATGCCCCGTTCGCACATTCCATGCGGCGATTCGAATGTCCGATTTCGGTGTAAAATATTTGGGTTTTCGGCCAGTTGCCAACTTCTCACCAGCATCCCTGGTCCCCGGAGCTGGCGCATCGGCTGCCTCAGATGCGGTAGCATTATTTCGTGAATGATTAATTGTACTATCCATTGGTTTCTTGCCTGGTTTCTTCGGTTACCCGATTCTGGTCGACGCGGCAGGCCAACCACCCTCCTCCTTTCGTACCCTGGACTTGGGACCAGACGACGGCGGAGTGGTTTACAAGTTACAGAGTAAAATACGAGTTATAATACAAGGTTTACAATTTAAAACAATAATTATTAAATTTATTTTAAACATGACGTGTAGAAAATGAAGAATTCTAAAAAAAAATATACAACTTAGGTAGGTAATATACAACTTAAAATAGTCCAACAAATAACACGAGATCAAAAATCGTTATAACTGCAGTATAGGAATATGGATATATAACCGTCAGCATTTTTTTTTCGAATTTCTCGCGAAATTCGAAATTAAAAAAATGCTATCCTTGTTAACATGTGTTAAAGCGATAATTTGTCTTATTTTTGAGGTTTTTACAAAATGACTCTGGGTATTGATGACAAAAGGTAACCTGAAAGAAACGAAATTTCTTCAATATCAAACTAACACCGCAGCAAAAAGTTTTTTTCAAATTTTTCAAATCGAAATATTTTTGCCTGTGGCGCTTTAAGTATTAACATGACAATGTGTTAACGACAATCTAAAACAATTGGACAATCGAAGTTTATACGAAATGACTTTGCGTATTGGTGAGAAAAGGTAACATAAAACAAACGAAATTTCGGGATACCTTTTGTCATCAATACGCAGTCATTGAAAAACCTCGAGAATACTCCCCTTTCTTTAAATATCGCGGATATAATGTGTTTTTCCGATCGTTTTTTTCAAAATATTTGGTTTAATCTAAAAACTGCAAGATGTCATCACTTCTGTATTATCGCTAATTGCTATCGATATTACAATATACTCGACTGTATTCAAGACACTTTTCGAATATGTTCCCACACGGGATATGCAAACAAAATGGCGCCGGTTTGTTGACATACGGATTAAAATTTTTGAATGCCTATATCTCGCTTATTTATTGAGATCAAGTAAAGGTTATTGCAGATTCGAAATGAATGGGGTGAATATAGTCAGGTGAATATCGAATATTGTCACAAACATTCGTTATTATGTACGTCACTTTGAAATTTTGTAGTCTCGAAATATTGCTAATTTCAAGAGTCCGATGGTATTTTCTTTCATATTTAGCATTAAACTGATTAAATCTATTAGTGAGTTTTTTTTTTAGAATGGTTCCTATACTGCAGTTATTTCTCCGATTTATTAAAATAATAAATTTTATTTGTAGTAAAGCAGGTTTTATATTATTGAGCTGTCAAAAGTTAGGCAGGAAAAGATCGCTGCCTACCCGCTTATTCACCCACTGTGTTTTTCTTGAATTTATGGTTTTATTTCGTTCCGTTTTTATTTCCTAAACCTGTTATCTTGAGTGTATGTGTCGTTTGATCTAATTTTAAAGTAGAATCGGAGGTAATCTGACTTTGTTTGCGTGTTATTTTATTAAATTTTCATAATTTTATCTCATCACATCATGTCTTCAACTGGCGGCGGTCTCAAAGGGAAGGGAAAGTCAAAGGTAAGTCACTCCAAATCGCAGTCCAGCAGAGCTAGTTTCACGATTCCAGTAGGTAGACTGCAACGCGTTCTTCGCAATGGTCATTATGCGGATTTTCCCGTTCGAGAATGTTATTTATTTTCACCGCGTGGAAGATATGCTCTGTCACTTTCCTGGACTAAGGGAAAGTATTGTAAACGCGCTAAAAAATCAAGATGAGGACGGAAATATCCATTTCCGATTAGGACCATTTCCAGACTGAAGTCTGTCTGTGTGTCGGTGTGTGTGTGTATGCCTGTTTGTATTCCTCCACGATAGAGCCTAATGGGTTCATCCGATTGAGCTGAAATTTGGCATGCAGGCATAATTTGATCATGGCAAGAGTTGAAAGATTGTGGTTGAAATCGGTCCACCATAGGAGGGGGCGCGCTAGCCATATTTCAATCTCGAAATATTGCAGTTAGAGACTTGAAATTCGGTACACAGATGCCTTGTTGGACCGAAATCACGTTGTTAAAGTTTGGTTGAAATACCTCGTATACAAACGACGCAAATAATATTTGAAGTCCGTCATATTTATAAAAATACTAATTCAATTTTGGAAAAATACCGTTATAATACCACGGAAAATACTACAAATATATTACGAATTGGCGTGCAGGGGGAGATTGGCTTTACGCAGGGGGGGGGGGTTGTCTACTTGCCGGGAATGTTTGGGGGTGACACAACCGATTTTTTTTAATTTTCGATTTTTACTGTATTCGTGCGGATTATTTATTGACGATTTTGTATTTCTTTTAACCGTATTGTCGGATTTAAAAATAAGGTCAATAAAGACTAAACTCTAATACGGCATTTTTAAAGTCATCCTCCCTATAAATTGGGTCCGATTGCGATTGTTTCTTCGTGAGCTTAAATTGGATGTTAGTTCAACCGAATGAGTTCAACCGAATACGTTAGAGCGGAATAAAAAAATAAACGATCGTCGTTTTCCCGCACCAAAACTACCTGTCGAACGTCCGAATAAATTTGATCACAGTTCGTGCGGTGTCATATTTAGTCAGACTTAAAATCGAGAAAGAAGTTAAAAGGATAATTAAACACATATAAATATACCTATAGGCACGCACTCGATGCAACTGGCAAAGCTGAAATACGAAACAACCTAAAAAACAAATAGGATATAAGATTTCATCAAAATAATCTAATAAAATAGAATAGAATAGAATAACTTTATTGTGCTATTAAAACATAACTTAATGAATATTACACTGGTTTTATAAAAAAGACAATTTATGTACAAATGGCACAAATCGTTGAAATATTCTGACTCGTTTAAAAGTAGTAGGTACAGAATGAAGAAATACCGTAACAGTTAATTTGTCCGAATTTCCTATAAAAGCGGATATGTGATAACAATTAATTCACTTTGGAAAGACATCGCCAAGATGAGTCGCCAACGAACAACCTACTTCATATTCGTTGTTGTCCTGAACCTCTTCCTGGCGGCAGCAGTTCCAGTACAAGAGGATCAAAGCAACGAAGAGCGTGCTAAAAGGGCTGATATAAAATATATGGAGGATCACCTTACTACAAAGGAGGCTTAGGGGCTCTTTACTCTGGAGTATCGAATGGCTATAACCTCGGCGGCGGTCACAACATTGAATCGGGTGTCGGACATCTTGGCTTAGGAAATGGAATTTACGGAGGCAGACCCATGTACCAACATTATGGGGCAGGTGCATCCCATGCAGCTGGTTATGGAGGAGGATATGGACCCGTCGGGATCTCACAATCAGCATTACATCTCTCAGCGCAAAATATTCCGCACTACAGATCATCCGATTCTGATATGGGCGTCGACGATTCACTCAATATACTATCTATAAATGATGGACGGACCTCATACGGAGGCTACAGCGACGGACAAATCGGAGGAGGATACGGACACGTCGGAGGTGGATACGGACACGTCGGAGGCGGATACGGACACGTCGGAGGCGGACAGGTCGGAGGCGGATACGGACATATCCAAGGCGGATACGGACACGTCGGAGGCGGACACGTCGGAGGCGGATACGGACACGCCCAAGCACTCGGAGTATTCTCGCACCCTCTTTCCGGCTACGCTGTTCCGTTTCTGCTGACTTGTCAACCCAAGCTGGTGCAGGGTTCCCTTAACAAGGGATACGGCTCACATCCTCAAGGATACGTCTCTCACGCTGGAAGCGTCGGATCGCACGCTTATAGAACATCAGACTGGGAATCTCAAGCCATGTCGGAAAAGGCTGAAGAGGAGAATAACAATCAAAAACCTTGATTACCCTGAATAACACACGACCCAAACCAACTATATATAGCAATAAAAAAACTACAAACAACCACATAACAAACAGCTCAGGGATTTCATTTCATTTTAAATTATTGTTAAAAAAAAAATGGCAGATTAAAATACTGTTTTATTTCGAAATAAAATAATAGAGAGCTGTATTCACAGTTCCAAAAATGGTACTTGTATTTTCGTTTACTTTTTGGGGCGAAGGCGAATACTGAAACAGAATCCTTAGTCGAGTACTTAAGCACTACTTAACCCTTTGAGGACCATAAGGATTGCGGTAGAGTATAACTATGGATAAGGCTCGTTGTAAATAATAGCTAAATTTCACATTTTAACTCATTGTCTGCCATTAAATAAAAAGTACGCCGCATGACCGGCCGCCATTTGCTTAGTCATTTTGTCTTTTCGATCCCTTAGGTCAATAGTAAATGAAATCAAATATAAAAATCAAAGGCAGGAATTCGATAAAAACACAACAGATAGTCCCAATCACTTGAATATCCAAAATTTCCTGATAGGGTAATTCTGGATTCTAAGATCTTACACTTACGTGCACTTAATTATGTAATTATTGTGGAGCTACATAAACATGACTTTTGTGTGATCAATCCGATCACGTTTACTGATTTAAAGCCAATATTGCGATCGAAATAGCGACCTCGTGAGATTCGCTTACGTCTTTAAAAAGGTGAGGAATGTTTTAGATCCGAAGCGTTTACTACGCTTTGTGTCAGAGCCTTTTGAGCTATGCGATAATTGGCTGGGCTGGACGCGTGCAGACTATTATCTCTCCCCTAACCGTTGCTTAAAAATTCATGTAAACGTTGTTTCGCGATAGCCGTATTGATATCATTCAGGGAGTTAATGGGCCCTTGCTGACTTGGCCACGAAGACCCATTCTGTTCAGGGTTCACTCACTCAGGGTTCACTCACGGGTCAACACCTATCCGACGGCCTCCACGCATGAAGTGCGAGCCTGGGTAGGACTCTGGCCTTATGGTTAGTTTCCCCTGGGAACCAACCTTCTGGCGCTCCTGGACGGTCTGCGCACCGTGCGGCGTAAGCCAATCGACTGTGCACTCTGACTAACTGACCAGACTCCCCCGACTGTGCAATCGGGGGAGTCTGGAAGCAGTACTGTTTCCTATAGAGCGGGGGTGGTTGCGGACCTTACGGCGACTGCTCTTGAAATGACCATCGGCTATCCGATCCTGGGTGAACAGCCGGGCAAAGGACGCTGTGGTCCGCGATAGATTCGGTAAACACCGTTTCACCGCTTCGTAAGGGAGAGGACCGCGCAAGCGACCTCGAACTCGTAACCAATCGAGAGACCGGAGTAATCTGGTCACAATTGGAAGTAAGGGCGTGAGTGTAGGCCCTCCGGGTAACACTCCTGGCTATCTCGCGGTTAAGGCGCTGGCCTCTTACGGGCTTGTGGCGGAGCTAGACGGTGGACTGTTTTGTCCTCAATTCTTCGGCGCTCACTCCAGGGAGATAGAACGACTAATCGTTAAAAACTTCCTGAGGTGACGGGCTTGCCCGCTGTAGTCGACAACCCTAGTTGATATCATTCAGAAGCTCTTTTTAAGCAGTACGAGGATCTGTACACTACCAATTATATTTTTTAAATGTACGGCTAAATATAAAATTCACATAAAAATAAGCTCTGCCCAAAAAATAACAAATACTAGAAACTCCTGTTGTGGTAATACCATGATACGCAAAATGAAAACCACTTTTCGCCAACACAGCGGTGCTTTCGATTTTTCTACTCAAGATTCTTTAATTTGCGTCCCAAAAACATTAAAACTGAAGAAAATGGGGAACATATTAAATAACTATTAACATTATGGTTTTTAAAAGAGGGCAAACAACATATTCAGAATTTATAAATTTATTAAGGATAATTTGCAATTTATTATCTCGGAAAACAATTAAAATCACCTACATGGCTCTATGCCAAAGTCTTATGATTTATGGAATTGTAGAGTCGGGTGCATGCACGACACAGGCCCTGGATTCACTAATAAAGACACAAAAACTGCTGTTACGGATAATTTATAAGAAACCTAATGACTGCCCGTCAGAGCGTCTTTTTAAAGAGTCTAAAGTTCTGGACGTCAAGCAATTGTTTATTAAATATGTGATAATATTTTTTCATAAACACAAAGATAAACATTTAATTATTTATTTATTTATTTATTTATTTATTTAACAGGGAAACATGAACATGATCAAAGTCAGCAAAACTGCAATATTCGGAGTTCACGGAAACAAAATTTCCTTATTCCTCGAGTGCAAACAACATTTGCACAACGACAAGCTTTTTTCATTGTTCCCAAATTATATAATGACATAGAGGAAAAATGGAAACACCTAAATAACAATCAGGAGTTTAAATACAATATTAATAAATGGTTATTTGAATTAGGGAGGTTTAAATCTGAAAACTTGGTTTGTAAAGCGTATGTGTAACGGTTAATTTAAAAATAATATTGTATATTTCTATAAATTATTATGCATAGATTAATAGTATATCATCTGACATTTTTATTTATATTATTTCATATTTTTTAGTACTGCTTTTATAATTGTATTTATATATTTTATTAAATTATAAATACGTACATACCTCATAGCATTTATTATTTATTGAAATCGTATTTACGTATATGTGTATTTGCCATATTGTATTTATTACCTTCATTGTGTGATGCTTACAAATTTAGTATTTTGATTTGTATCAAAATGTTATTTATTTATTATTATATATTATTCAATCTTAAGTACATGCATTGATTATAAAAATAAAATATTTTTTAGTTAATTAGGCTATTTGTTACAAAATTTGTATTACTTATTTTAATTATTTACTCTGACCCGCCTAGATACGGGACAGTTTAGTCCTAGTTAGGTGGGCACTGAGCATTGGCTGCATTTCGGTGTTCAATTTTACCGAGTTACATAACATTGATAACAATGGGGCTAAATGTCCAAAAAAAAAATATAAAGTATTAAACCTTTAAAAAAATATATATTAAATTATTAATTACGATAAATATGCTAAAATATTTTTAGTAACTTTTAGACATTTCCAATTTTTTAAGAATTTATTTCGTTATGTGATTTCAAACCATCTTCAATATATTTTTTGTGTGATCACACATTTATATATTTTTTCAATTATTTATGACGTAAGTTTATATTTTCATTAATTTGAATTATTTTAAAACTTAAATATTTTACTGATACATTTAAAAATTTAATGTTTTTATTAATTCTGAAAATTTCATTTTATTAATTAAATTAGTGTTAGTTTGAATATTGTATAATAGTTGACAATTTATATTTTTTAAATGAATTTATTTATTTCTAATTTGAAAGTTTTTTTATTGTATGTATTAGCTTATTTATTATACTTAGTATACAGTCATTTAAGAGACATTGCAATTATCAGCCACTTTTTAGATATCATTTTGACATATTTTCACCAACACTTTTCTAACGGACATTGAAAACCGCATAGTTATCCGCTTAGCAGTCCTTGAGTTTATCACGATGTAAAACAGGCGCCTCCTGAATATTTCAGATTAATGAGTCAGCTCTGCAGCCCAATAGGGTTTCTATCATATTTACTTAAATCTTCGTTTACACTGAAATGAAGCATTCAGAAAAATTCAGAAAAAAAACAAATTTATGAAGTATGGCTTCATGATATATCATAGTCGTTATATCGAAAAATGTATTATAATTGCAGTAAAACAGTTGAAATTTTAAATTCACAAAGTAAAACGGGATAAAATAATTACGCCAGAGTATATGATATTGCAATAATAATTAATTGGAATCAAAGAATATGAAACCCTTTAAAGGTTTTTGGTTTTAGCTGCCTTTGTTTTTTATTATTTTGTTTCTGTTAGTCGCTAGAATGTCTTAATACGGTATTTTACTTCCAATGCTTTGAAACATCCTTGAATTTCGTGAAAACAAAATATTCAAAAAACAACAGTACGCCTCTCAAGGGTTTCCTATTTTTTAACTTCATTTAATTATTATTGGGAAAGCTTCTATACTTAGCAAGAATAATCACGATCAACACTGGTTTTAGTAGAAGAGAATAATCCAAATATTTTCAAAACCCCTCTATTCTAACTAGCATTCGATAACCCTTTTATAATTGATTAAGTTCGCTAACTATGTAGTATAAGTCCGCTAAACTCATCGAACTACAGGCGCCAGCCCGCTTTACGGTGTGCGTTTAATTATTATGCTGAATCGCTTTGTGCCGTCTATCGGGAACTGATTCTGACGCTGTCAGCAGCTTTACAAATTCAGCGTGCCTTCAACTAAATATGGCAATGCATAATTTGATCGCTTGTCAAAAGGTTGCCAGACAAATAGGTCCTTCAGCACAATTGGAACACTCTGATAGCGATCCTAACCCGGATTAAATTTCTGTAATTCAAATCATAACCCAAGTGTGTAAAATGTAGTACCAGTATTTATTTATGTATTTATCTAATGAGGAAAACACTCAGTATGATTATACAGAATTACAAATTTTTAAACATTCTAAAATTTAAAACCGGTTACGGATGTCCTATGAATTAAAAATTTGTATTAATTTAAATTTTGGTACTTTTTAGTAATTTTTTGCCCATTTCTTATTACAAAACAAATTACAATTGCTTGAGAGTTGGGTGTGTATGTATACATTTGCTTGGAGAGTAAAGCAGATTGTGGGAGGGTGTGTGTATGTGTGTGAAAACGGGTGTGTGAGAGTGTGAGTATGCCTGCATCTGTAAGTGTGTCTGTGAGTGTAGGTATGTATGTATGTGGGTTCTTATTTAAGTGTGTATTTATACTATATTTTATATGTTATTGTATTTATATACCACAATACATTTTATTTTAATGTGTAGTAAAAATAAGTATATAATGCTAAAGTGTCAATAATAAATAAGGTGAAATTAAATAAATGGTCAAACCTCTATAGTAAATAATATTGATATCAGTATCACATAACCTAAGGATATACAAATAATACTATTGTCTTAACTCAAATCGCTTAACAGAATTTTAGATACTGATATATAAATATGTACGACAAACACGTTTATAGTACTATATAAATATGTACTACAAACGTGTTTGTAAATATGTAAAATATAGTACTAGTATATAAATTAGTACTAGTATATAAATATATCTCATCATTTTAAATATATCTCGTCATATCTAATAATCACAATATCCAACCTAGCATACTCGTACTTGTGGCGGGCCAAAAACTAGAACAAGGTAATAAATTTAAATACCTTGGCTCCTGGCTTACATAAAACTAGGACAGTGAAGTGAAGATCAAGGCTCGCATCGAAATTCAACGCAGCGCTTTTAGAAACATGAACAAGGTTCTTTACAATCGAAGCCTGAAAATCCCATTTCGTATAAGTTTTCTCCAGCGCTACACGGATGTAAGGCCTGGACTATTAGGAAAGATTTCAGGAAACGTATAGATGTGAGCATACGAGCATACAACGCATTCGAGATGTGGGCATACAGACGCATGATGTCGATATCTTGGACTCATAAAGTCACCAATGAGGAAGTTCTGCGACGTGTCGGCTAAAAACGCAAGCTTTATCAGACCATCAAACAACGCAAAGTTGCATACATGGGTCACGTGCTTAGGCACGACAGGTACGAACTCCTGCAGCTCATTATTATACGAAAAGTTTCAGGGAAGAGGAGGCCTGGCCGTAGACGGAAATCTTGATTGCGAAACATTCGAGAATGGATCGGGATTACGAGTGTCGCCGAATTATTTTGCCTGCCGAAGAACAAAAAGAAGTATGCAGAGCTGATTTCCAACTTTCACTAGTTAGAGAGGCACCTTGAAAAGTACGCAATCCTGTCCACCCTAGAATGGGCTAGTGGCAGTTGAGTGACAGAATCAAATAAGCAAAAGGTTAAGGTTTTGTCATTCGGTTCCTGTTATTTTTGTAAGCAAAATCAATGTTTTAAAGTAATTAATTCCTAAATAAATAAATAAATGGCATAATAAAAGAAAGTATGGTGAGATTGATGTGGAATCTGGCAAGAATCTACCCATCGTAGTCATAATTTATTTTTATAGGTAAGGCGGGGATAATCCCGGCCAGTAGGCATTCCCGGTCACCAATTTATCTACAAAACTAAAAGAGGTAATCGCTGCATAAGTGCATTAGCGGCTAGCGTCGACACTCAAACCACCCCTTGGTTAAACGCAAAGTCCCAAAAGTTTAAACGCCAGAGTGAAAGTACATAAACTGAGAAAAAATACGCAAATCCAGTGAAATAAGTAAATCGTTATTGAGGTACACTCAGGTACACAGATTAAAATATCCTATTCCTTTTCCCTTGACTTGTGCATTTTACATTTCAAAGGCTGGCTCGCTATCGCCCGACGTTTTACTAAATGCCTTTTCAAAAACAAGCGGACATTCCTTTGAAGATAATCCTGTTTTTTTACGCAACGATTTCAAGCACTTTGACTTCAGAGGATGGAGAATTTAAAGAGAAGGTTTAAGGAGCAGAAAAGTCACTTCAGAATGGACGAGATGGAAAAGAAAATTAGAAAGTCAAAAGTCACTTCGGAATGGAAAAGAAAATTAAATATTATTATTTATAATAAATAAACAAAGTTAAATAAGTAATTTTATTGGAGAGGGTGCAGAAAGCATTTATTAAACATCTCTTGTGAAAGAGTTTTTGAATATAGGTTTTTTACATAAATTCTTTTATCAAATCATCAACCATGTTAAATATTTTTGGATAAACAATATCCCTCTTTCCAAGGAATTTAACATTCGGGGAAAATCGATTTGACATTTCTGAGAGTCTCCTATTATGATTATTATGATTCTCCCTTTGGAGAACATTGTTCGTATTTAAATAGATTTTAGTCAGCTCAGATAAAATATACGATTGTCAGGGTTTCATTACGTCATAATCTTTAATAAGAGCCTCTAAGTCTAAAAGATGGTACCTCCTTTGCATTTTGTAGATCGATATTTTTTTATTTCTCGAATGTTGCTTATAGAAAAGCTCAATGGAAATGTAGTTTTAACATAAAGGATTGAAATTGTATACCGCTTTACCTTAATTTGCATACACTCATAAGATAATTAACATGTATGTTGAAATAAGACCCCACAAAGAGATGTCGCAGCTTATAAAGTCTTTCCATTTTTTATCGCTCATGAATAATGTTAGCAATTGTTTAATGATTCACTCATACGGCAAAAGTCTTATAGACGTTTCAATTAAAAACACACTTCAGAATCGAATACTTTCGATTTTAATATTGTTTTACAACAAAAGGGATGTTTTACATCGTTAACATTTCCGGAAAGATTTCACAAACGACCGTCTCTTTTATATTGGCTTTGGATTGAGTAACTTTATATTGCTCTCGCCTCATGTGCAGTACACGAGTGTCCTGGTCTGGAGTATATAATATTGTCGATTGAAATTCGGCTATAATTTTATCGACTAACTGACTTCAGTAAGCCTTTCAAAGATTTTCGGAGCCTCCCTAGAGGGGTTGTCTTTTTAAATTATTTATCTCTGAGCTGTTACTAAATCTATCCATAAATTGCCCGCCTCACTCTGACTTCTGTATTTAACAATAGGTGCGTTTGTTTATTCCACTTACGTAAGATACTCGTACTAATTATTTCAAGTTATTAACTAACCGCACCGTACGTCTGGATACTCCTTCTTTACTAATAATATTTTCTATTTATTATATAATAACAATAAAATACAGGTTTATTTATAAATATCTCTTCAAGCTATCAAAGAGATCGATAGACTAGCTTTACCTATCACATTCATTTTGTTGCCGTATTTATAGAATAAATATATATATATATATATATATATATATATATATATATATATATATATATATATATATATATATATATATATATATATATATATATATATATATATATATATATATATATATATATATATATATATATATATATATATATATATATATATATATATATATATATATATATATATATATATATATATATATATATATATATATATATATATATATATATATATATATATATATATATATATATATATATATATATATATATATATATATATATATATATATATATATATATATATAAGCATTTCGAAATGCGATGCTTGAAGCAGATTCTCGGTGTCTCACTCCGCGACCGAATTTGAAACGAGACCATTAGAGAAAGATGCGATCTACTAACAACGATCGAAGAAGAAGTACAAAAACGTCGGCTACGATGGTTCGGCCATGTTTGCCGAATGAACGATAATCGCTTGCCACATAAACTTCTTTGGCGAGACCGTTCGACAGAATGGAGAATTCATGATCGGCACCGAAGAAAACCTGGCTAATTAACATCAAAGACGACCTTAAGAATCAATGATTATCAGCTAGGGATGATCGAGACGTGGCAAAAAATCGTCAAGAATGGAAGCGAATTGTGAATGGAGTACGAGATCCAGCGGCACCGACAGCAGCGTATTGGCTGCTAGGGCGACCCCCTCCCCAATCGCCGGCTACGGAATAAATAATAATAATAATACGATAACAATAAAAATGTTAAAAACGAGGTAAAGGCGAGCTTATTGTGGTAAAGCGATGTATTACAGCTAACCTTAACCTAATGGGTAAACATATCTTGCGTTAAAAATGATATAAATCTGTTATTAAAATCACGTATAAAGCAACTCGTATCAAATGTATCTAACATTGAAATCCAGCAGAAATTGAAACTATCTAAATTATTCATGTTAAATATTTTTTTTTTAGCAATAAACCTATTATGACGCAGGGAGGGGCCGAAAGAAATTTATGAGCTCATGGTAAAGTTTTCTTTGATAGAAATATAAACTCGTTGCTGTCCTTACATGTGTGGGTACAGCATGCCAGAGACGGGCTCTATGTACGTAGAATGAGTAGAAATCACAATTGTGACCAGGGATCGATAGCTGTAAGTTGTCTTCAGATTCAGAGGGCCCCCGTGAGCTGAGAGAGCATTGACCCTGCTTATGAGATAGCTCCGAGCGGCCACTCCAAGATTCTGTAGAGCAAAACTCTAGTATCTCTCCTTTCTCGGGTCATCAGCCAGTGAAGCTTCCTTCTGTACTCCGTAATATGGTCATACTTCTTATTAGTTCATAAATAAAGCGAATGCAAACATTTTGCTGCCTTCAACCCTGGTAGCTTGATATTTGTCGTTTATTCCTTTACTCGGCGAGAGCAGTATAAAAGTTACTGGGGTCAAGATATCATTTATCGTTTATTTTGCCATTATCAATTCAGTTTCAATTAAATTCCACCTTATCAATTCAGTTTCAGTTGAATTTACAAGATTAATTACTCGACATTCTGTAAAACAGTGTGAATTTTTCATAGGTCTTGAATTGATTAGATGTGAGATATTTATCTTCAAGCTATCAAAGAGATCGATAGACTAGCTTTGCCTGTCACATTCCTTTTGTTGCTGTAATTAGTGATTCTTTTTTCCTCGACCGTAACGTCTATTGTTTGTGTTTTATTGCAACCCTTCACTTGAAGTATCATTGTTTTCGACCCAAGGGTTGTGTTTTTGTTGGTTATCTCTACTTGTAAATGACCAATTACCATTTTAGTTATTTGTTTCTCTTCCCACGAAAGCAGGCCTAAATTAACTGCCTTTGATAATTAAATGAAAAGTACTTTTGTTGCGATTCCCGAGACGTTTTCTGACTGCACCTATTGACTATTGACTAACTCTACAGCATTCTTATTGGTTTTTCTTTTTTCTACAAATATGTTTAATATATCTGATTCTATCGATCAATCCACCTCTGAAATGTAAGTATAACGCCAGGGATGAAGATGTTATTTCAGCCTCTCCTAATGAACGAGATTCGCGCTTCCCAAGCCGCGATTGTAGTAATTTGATTTCCCCCTAGCCTTTGTGTTGGCATTGTTTCGGTTCATTGAGTGCCTCGTCTGTTTCCTCCATTGCATTTGCTTCTTTCGTATTTTTTCCTCGTACAAGAGTAATCCCAGAGTCCCGAGCCACGTGGAATCCATCTTGCAATAAGGCGGTACTTTTTTTTTCAATAAACGATATACAGGATGTTTTTTTTAAATAACCGGCATCCTAGATACGGCATCCATAAAACAGAACAAGCAAAAAAGCAACTTTTGATTAAAATTGTGGAAAAAAAACGTTTACTGTTGTTCTGATTCACCCCTTGAAGGATGCCGTTCAATTAAAACTCACCCTTTATATAAGTGCAGCAGTAAAACTGTACAACATATTGACTAGTATAGTAAGCGAAGACACATCAAAATAATCGGGAATCCACAACTTCGGAATAAACTACAAGTATTAATCATACTGGTACTTAAACGCTTGTCTGTATTTCAAGCCGTTTACCGATAATAAAATATAATATAGTTAGGCAACGATTGTAGTTGACAAGTCGATAGAAATAATGAAACTGAGAAAAAAAAATCAATTCAAAATTTATAATCATCTTCGAGGAAGCTTATCTCAAGAACAATATATTGATGAGCTTGTTTCTATTTACTATGGTGAATCACCTAGTCAAACAACAATATATTGCTGATATAGTGCCTATATTAGCATCGTACCATGCACAGGTCGATTAAAAATACAGGAAGACAAGCACATAACATTTGAGCACATTCGGACATCTTTGGATATTGTAATAAATTTGCATGATGAGTTGGATGTCTTTCCGTTGAGTTGGATGTCTTTCCTGTTCACAAACTTTCCGTTTGTGTTGGATGTCGCATAATTTGACTAAAAAGCAAAAGTTAGTTAGTGTTGATTTGTGATGGTTTACTCGCAATGCATAAGGCTAACCGCGCATGCGGTAAAATTCCCTGCGCTCTATTTTTAGAAATTTTGTGAACTACATGATTACAAGAAAGCGCGCGTACTGCGAAAAAAAATCGGGGGGATTCAAATTCTGTGGATTGCTGCAGATTAGCTGCGGTGCGTCACCGGATGGAATTTTCCACACTATAGAGGTATATAGAAACCCGCACACTGCGGAAATTATCACGCAGATCGCCAGCAGAGATTTCTATAGACAACGAAAGACGTCCGAACATTCAACCGTAGTGCGCGGACTACAAAAAAATGATGTTTTTTTCCGTCTGGCGTAAATAAAAAACGCACCGCAGCGCACCGCACCACAGTGCGCGCCTGGCCTTAACGAAGTCGGGTGGAACGGTGGTGAATCGTCGATATCCTTATAATATGAGCCCCAAAAAAGTTTAAATCTACTGTTTGGATCTTCGAAAATGAGCTAAGCTTGCAACAGTTGTCAGATCTCGTAGAGTATTAAAGTATACGGGCGCTTCGATAATCCCAAAATTAGGATGTATTCACAATTCCATACAGTAACTGAACGGTAACAACAGATTGGCACCCAACTGTGAGTTTGCAGGAAATTAATATAACCAGACTCCGTAAGGCAGTAACCCAAAACCTCGTATAACCTAAAGCAAGGTTAATGCGAGTATTTGCACTGCTCGCAAAACAGAGTAGTTTTTAGAGCAGAAAACATCGAGTTGATAGACCACCATAATGATTATCTCACATTTAGTTATTTTGTTTTTTCCGTAATACAATTGATCCCCTAATGAAATAATTAAATAAATAGTGCCTACATAAACAATACTGCTTTGATTATTCGCAAAACATTAAGTAAGGGAAAATCACATGTTTTAAAATCACAAATTATGTTTTCATAAATTGATATATTATGTAGTGCTGTAAGTAGCGTTCAGAAGCTTAAAACAAGCACACTAACCTCTCGCCGCTGAGCATAAGCGCTCAGCATTATCTCGTCTGAAATTTGTCGGTATGTGAATAATTTCCATGCATCGGCTGCCAAAATGGTGTTTCAACGTGGTCGGCGCCACATTAACCCAGTAACAGATTGCGATCTAGTAGCCAGTATCCGTGGGCTGCCAACTTGTATGTTGTAACAACTCTAAATAATGTACATGTATGAACTCGGTCGCTGGTAGCTTACCTATTTATATAATAAAGATTCTTGCGCGGCCTCTATCTGTCTGTGATTCAGTTTGAATCTATCGCGGACCATTGGCGTCTTTTGCCCGGCTCTGAATTTAGAATCAGGTAGCCAATTGGTCGTTTCAAATGATTGACGACAGGTCGACGTCCATCCCCGCTGCTTAGGATACAGTATATTTCCATAGTCTCCATACTCCTTCAGTAATTAATCAGAGTGCACAGCCGGTTGGCTGACACCGTACGGTGCGCAAACCGTCCATTAGCGCCGGAGGGCAGTCGCCCATAGGAAACCGATCTATCAGCCGTGACACGAGAGTACTTCCCGGGGTAGTCTCTCACACGAGGAGGCTACTGAATAGGAGCTGAATCGTGAGTTAGGCCGACCCGAAAATACAGTGGATCTTATGGCCCAAGCTGCACGAAACCATTCGCTACCAAATACAAATGAAGTAATGTGAAACAACTTCATTCCCTATCTAAATAAATCCTTTTTAAACAATATATATTTATATATAGGGGAAACCAGGGCAGAACGGGCCCCCGGGGTGGGATGGGAAAGGGGCACAGTAGCTGGGGGGAGGACGGAATCATCGCTCGACGCAGCTAGGCACAGTCAGTCGACCATAGTGAGCTAAGGTAACCGCACGTCGCTGTATTCCAGCAACGCTATAAAAATATATCGCGAGTGTATTCAGAATACATTAGGTGTTACAATTTTGACAGATTTTTAAGTGGAGGTAAGTTTTCTGGTTGTTGTGTTTTTTTACGGCTTGTAGCACTAATCGTTAGATGCAACATTCATGTTCATGTTATAAGTGTGTTTTTACTGTTTTAATGCTAAAACTTTGAGCTATTTACATTTACGTGAAACTTTGGTCGTTGGGCAGAATGGGCGGGGCAGATTGAGCCTATGTCGGGGTGGAATGGGCTAGGGGCCTATGCTGCCCCAGCACGTATTCCTTATTATTGTATAGGAAATCATGCTTCCTCTGCTAATGCCATACGTTTGTTTTTAGATGGTGCGTAATTACGTAAGAAAAACCAACAGGCAATGCTGGTCAGCTAAACAGATGGAACTAGCTGTGGATGCTTTCATAAAAAACAAAATGGGATACAAAGAAGCCAGTGCTAACTATTCCGTACCGAGAGCAACTTTACAAAGATATGTAAAGAAAAAACATACAAATGAGAATGCAGTGGTGGATAAAACTGTTGGCA
This sequence comes from Micropterix aruncella, assembly GCA_944548615.1. Classification (NCBI taxonomy): domain Eukaryota; kingdom Metazoa; phylum Arthropoda; class Insecta; order Lepidoptera; family Micropterigidae; genus Micropterix; species Micropterix aruncella. Next base: position 28,069,965 of record OX155953.1, on the reverse strand, counting down.
AAATTCGGCTGGTTTTCACGATGGAACAAGAATTAGAAATCGTTTCACAATTAGTGACCATGCAAATGCGTCTATTTGGAGCTATGATGAAGGAACTTCGCCAGTTTGTATTCCAGCTTGCTGTGCAAAATAACTACAAACATCCATTTAACACAGAAACTCAAATGGCAAGCGAGGATTGGGCATACCACTTCGTGAAATGGCATCCTGAAATAAGTCTTAGAAAATCCGAAGCAACTTCTGGCGCACGAGCAATGGGTTTTAATAAAGTGGCCGTGACGGCGTTCTTTGAGTTATTGACTAAAATCGTTGATGAGAACAGATTAACGGGGGACAGAATTTATAACTGCGATGAGAACGGCATCACTGTTAACCCCAAGCAAATGTCAAAAGTCGTTGCTTCCAAGGGACAACGACAAGTAGGGGCATTGACTTCCGTAGAACGAGGCAACACAGTGACAGCTGAAATATGTGTCTCTGCTAGCGGAGCATATATGCCAATTGCCACCCATGATGATATTTCCTCGCAAGAGAAGACAAAGGGAATTCGAAGAGGGTCTGCCTATATGAGGATGGGCTGAAACGCACGAATCAGGCTGGATGACAGTCGAAATCTTCGAGAAGTGGTTTAAAAAGTTTATAGAATTTGCCAAAGCGACGAAGGATAAACCTGTTCTGCTGATTTTGGACGGCCATGTATCCCTCAACAAAAACTTGAAGGTGATCGAAATGGCAAGAAATAACGGAGTGATTATTCTCTGCTTTCCCCCACATTGCTCCCATAGACTTCAACCTCTTGACGTATCGTTCATGAAGCCACTGAGTTTGTATTATGAAGAGGAAGCAAGAAAATGGCTGAGAACACACCCAAGACAAATAATCACACTGCATGATATATCCAAATTGTTTGGGCAAGCTTTTCTAAGAGCTGGTAACTTAGAACAGCGGTGAAAGGATTTGAAAAAACTGGGATTTGGCCTGTGTACCGAAATGTCTTCACAGACGTAGATTTTCTCCCTTCCATGACTACTGATATTGAACTAGCAACCACGCAGACCAATGAAACGGAGAATACAAATACGTCTGTATTATCCCAGAAGCAATCAGCTGAACATGTCCAAGTTGTCACTAAGGAGAACAAAAATTCCTCTCAGAAACAATCAGCTGATATTGTCACATTTTCCACTACAGAGAATACAAGTCCTTCGCAGTGGCAATCAGCTGAGTTAGCTTTAGTTTGCAGTGAAGAAAAATCTCTCTTAGAAGCCTTGGAAATTACTGGAGGACTATCAGAATGCGAAATTATCACAGAAAGTGTTGATTTGATCATCCAAGATATTACGAATATATATGATCAAAATCTAACTCGAAATGAACCAAAACCTGGTTGTTCATGGATGCCTGATTTTCCAGTAAAGGAAAACACCTCTACTTCATTTATTCATGCTTCTCCAAAACACATCATGCCATGCCCCAAAGTCCCAGCAGGAAAAAAAAGAATTACAAGAAAGAGGGGGAAAACTGCGATTCTGACAGCATCTCCGTATAAATTAGAGTTAGAAAAAGCTCTGCGTAAGGCTAAAAATGTTAAAAAAGCGAAACTAGATAGAATAACTAAGAAAGTGCTGAGCGATGGAAGTAAAGATAAGAAGAAGAAGAGTGCTAAGGTCAAAAAAAGTAAAAAGAGAGACTTATCTCTAGAAAGCTCCGATGATGAAAAAGAAGACAAAGACGCTCTTTGTCTTTACTGTAATAAAAGTTATTCGAAATCTATAGAAGGATGGTGCTCGTGTCAAAGTTGCAAAAAATGGGCCCATATGTCATGTGCTGGATTAGATAGTGATGACGATTATTCAGTACTAATTTGCGAGTTTTGTGCCCAGTGAACCTCAATTTGAATCACTATTTTCGCGGCCTATTCTGCCCCAGGGATATGGGGCAGATTGGGAATTTTCTACTTTTTTAAACCCAATTTTATTGGTGATTTTATAACTATTTTTTTTATGATTATGATATGATTATGTTCTTCAAACACCAAATAATGGTAATTTAACATTGTATCTGTTGTGAAATAAGATACGAAGAAACGAAATATTGATATATCAAGGATTGTTGTTTGACTTCCACAGAAGGATGGTACTCATGTCCGGTATTAAAAAATCAGTTCCTGTATCTCATGTGCTAGCTTAAAAGATGGTTAGGTCGAATTCAAATTAATCTGCGAGTGTAATTTCGAGTAAAAGTTATTTTTACTTTCTTGATTTGATAGCTCGTTCTACCCCGGGTACGGGGCAGAATGGGAAATTTACCACTTTTTTTTCTAACCAAATTTTTAAAGTGTTGCTATTATTTATTTCTAATAATTGTGCACTAATCATGTACTTAAAACCATAATTATAAGATTCTATGCCTTGATTTCTGTTGTTTTCCTTTAGAGCGTCCTTTATTTGATGTCAAACGTTAAGGGTCTCATTCTGCCCTGGTTTCCCCTATATATATATATATATATATATATATATATATATATATATATATATATATATATATATATATATATATATATATATATATATATATATATATATATATATATATATATATATATATATATATATATATATATATATATATTTAGAATTGATCAATAAGATGATTATAAAGTAAATAATTATAAAAGCCACTTACATCGTGACGAAGGATTCCCTTGATCGGATTCGGGAATGCTTTAGGTGTTAACGAGAATGATGAATGCCTCTCACTTGCGGAAAGAGGAGTAGGTTTAAGTTGGGCCCATTTTTCAACTAGTAAACGCTCACCCTTCATCCAATTATCTCAAAAATTAAGCTACAATCCTTCTTTATACGTAAACTCACTCAATTTCCTATTATTTCAGGGGAAATAACAAGACAAGACGAGCTACTTGACAGATGGAAGAATTTAAAATTTCGAATTTCGTTTTTTTATTTTCTAAAGGTGCGATATAAAGAAGCTGCGATCAATATTCAGCTGAAAACTTAAAACTAAAAGCGTGACATGCCCTCATATCAATGAAAGGAAGCAGTCAGCTCTTTCCTATTAGTTGGAAAGATTACCTTTAACCTAAATGGATTATTTACAATGAACGAAACATAAAATATGTAAAAATTCAATATTTTGAAATATTTGATAGTTTTGTGTATATATTCTTTTTAGAATTGATCAATAAGATGATTATAAAGTAAATAATTATAAAAGCCACTTACATCGTGACGAAGGATTCCCTTGATCGGATTCGGGAATGCTTTAGGTGTTAACGAGAATGATGAATGCCTCTCACTTGCGGAAAGAGGAGTAGGTTTAAGTTGGGCCCATTTTTCAACTAGTAAACGCTCACCCTTCATCCAATTATCTCAAAAATTAAGCTACAATCCTTCTTTATACGTAAACTCACTCAATTTCCTATTATTTCAGGGGAAATAACAAGACAAGACGAGCTACTTGACAGATGGAAGAATTTAAAATTTCGAATTTCGTTTTTTTATTTTCTAAAGGTGCGATATAAAGAAGCTGCGATCAATATTCAGCTGAAAACTTAAAACTAAAAGCGTGACATGCCCTCATATCAATGAAAGGAAGCAGTCAGCTCTTTCCTATTAGTTGGAAAGATTACCTTTAACCTAAATGGATTATTTACAATGAACGAAACATAAAATATGTAAAAATTCAATATTTTGAAATATTTGATAGTTTTGTGTATATATTCTTTTTAGAATTGATCAATAAGATGATTATAAAGTAAATAATTATAAAAGCCACTTACATCGTGACGAAGGATTCCGTAAAAAAATAAAAAAATAAAAAAATAAAAAACGAAATTCGAAATTTTAAATTCTTCCATCTGTCAAGTAGCTCGTCTTGTCTTGTTATTTCCCCTGAAATAATAGGAAATTGAGTGAGTTTACGTATAAAGAAGGATTGTAGCTTAATTTTTGAGATAATTGGATGAAGGGTGAGCGTTTACTAGTTGAAAAATGGGCCCAACTTAAACCTACTCCTCTTTCCGCAAGTGAGAGGCATTCATCATTCTCGTTAACACCTAAAGCATTCCCGAATCCGATCAAGGGAATCCTTCGTCACGATGTAAGTGGCTTTTATAATTATTTACTTTATAATCATCTTATTGATCAATTCTAAAAAGAATATATACACAAAACTATCAAATATTTCTATATATATATATATATATATATATATATATATATATATATATATATATATATATATATATATATATATATATATATATATATATATATATATATATATATATATATATATATATATATATATATATATATATATATATTTGTTGTTTACATAAGTGGCCAGTTCCGGTAAACTTTTAGTGCGACCTAATTATAAAACATATCTAAAGAATAATTAAACCAGCACCCGCCTTCTCAATTCTATTTTGGCGTTTCAGCCATCTTAGAGCTTCCAGTGCAGTGAGCACAAAGGTGCGCGCCACACTGCAGCAGCACTTTAGTCAAGTCTGCCTGCGCACATTACACTGAGATTAAATGTAAAGAGAACAAAGATTCATATAATACTTATAATATACGTGTTCCGACATACCCCCTTTAGTTAACCCACCGTTTTCCCGAAATCCTCGGCGTACCCCATTGGTCTAATATGGTTTCTCGAAGGCTCAGAAATGTAATTCTATATCCGCCTCCCTTTTATCTGATTGTATTATGGAGCAGCTCCCTTGTACTGCTTGCGGATCCAGAAATTCTGTGAAGTGGGAGGGGAGGGGCGCAAAGGCTAAACAGGGGTGGAAGGTGGGAAAGGAGAAGCAACTGAGTTCTTGTGATTTCCGGCGGGTTGAAGGGGCGGTGATAACCTCACCCCAAAAGCGAAGCTGGTTAAAATTTTGGTGTTTATTTAATTTCGCTCCTTTTTAATGGATATTTCTGAATTAGAGAAGACTTCTAAGAAAAAGGTTTTTTTTTTAATTCAATTCAATTCCTTATTTGAAAATGACACAGTATCATTACATTATAAAAATACATTACATTATAAAAATACAGGTTAATTTAAAAAAATCGGATTAAGGATTTCAATAAAACTACAGAAATTACATTGTACTACTTAACAAAACTAAAATACCGAAAATTATACTATTACATAAGAGGCTTGTTTTTAGGGTGCGTGTGTGTATGTGTGTGTGTGTGGAAATGTGTTGAGTGGGTTGATGTGGAAAATAAGTGCATATAATAGTAATAACAGCGTATAATAATGTATAATAATAGTAATAATCATGAGTAAAATAGCTAAAACATAGTCAGTTTTTTGTATTGGCTAGGGTTTCATTTACATAGTATTTATAAGTGCTTGTGGAATTATTAAAAATATCAGTGCCATATGGGTATTGTAAAACTAGCAGCACCCTGTGAGTACTCCATTTCTGGATGAATTAATTTTAAAACGTGGCAATCGAAAAAGGTAAAATTGGAGTGTGGTTCTCAATTGGTTAATATAGTTATATATAATATATAATCAATATTACAAAAGTAATATTGATTAGCGTTAATATTGATTTTACAAAAGTAATTCATTAAATTAAGGAATATAAAACTCATCACAATTGGTTTTTTTTTTCCTCTTATAACTATGATAAATCATGAAACCATTCTTCAGAGTCTCTTACGCCTCCGGAAAGGAGGTGGATCGGCACATATAATCCACGTCATATTCGACATAATATACGTAACGACACAATTTTCATCAAATCGAACACAATCTTAGTTTTTGACATGATAAATAGGACAAAAACGTTTTTTGACCGTATGAAATTTGTAGCACGAGGCATTTCCTTGATGTCACAACCGCCGTTAGCTAGGAGAGACTTGTCTAGATAGACTCATCCCTTAAAATTCAAAATATTATGATTTTAAGCAATTGTCTCCGCCTGAGAAGAGAGATGCACTCAATAATGCCCGTTCATAAGATATTAAATGGCAGAGTGGATAATCGATATACACTGGCCTAAATCTGTTTCTTCGTGCCCAAAAACTACATTCGTTAGGTCACAAGAACTTTGATGGAGTTAAGCGGACGACATTGGTGACAAGAACCGCCCGTCACCTAAATGTGACCTTGTCGACAGCAACAGATTTAGATATATTTGAAATATCTCACAATAGCTTGCAAATCTAGCCAAAGGTGATCCGATTTTACTACTAAAATATACAGTTTTGTATATTTTGTGGGGCATTACTACTTAATTGTATTTGGATATAAAGTAAAATAGAATAGAATAGAATAACTATATTGATTATGATTTTATTAAAGATACGTAAAATAGAATAGAATAGAATAACTATATTGTGATATAAAAACATAACTTAATAAATATTACACTGGTTTTATAAGAAAAATACAATTTATCCACAAATGGCGGAATTATTGCTATAGCGATATCTTACAGCCAACCATTAGTCTGTAAGTTGTTTTGAAAAATTTCAATAAACAGCAATTTAGTTGATCAAATTTCAACCCTCGGAATCAGTTGAGTATTTTCCACCCAATTTTATATAGCTACATCGATTTTAATATACTCCTCGCTGCGGTATTTGTATAGTACAAAGCAGCATTATATTGTCGAGGCTAGCCAAGTTCGTAGTAGTTTGACTTTTCAAGCGTAAATACTGCACAAAGGGAGATATTTGCCAGATACCTCAGAGCTCGTCGTCGCAGTCGGATGTCTTTGCCTTTCAGAGCGTAATGTACTATCTCTTGCGATTGAGAAGATAATTGCTAAAGGCGAAATAAAATCCGTTTTCCTTCGCTCAAAGAGAACACACATATCCAACTGTGATTTGTCGTACTATTAAATTCATATCGTCAATTGCAGCAATTCAAGCAGCAATTCAGTTTAATTCAGCAATGCAATTCAAGAGTAGGTACATTAGCATTTATACCAATCACTGTTTTAAGAATTTGAGATAGTCGTATTGATTGACTACCACGCCGCTATTAAGAAAAGCTTCAGATAAATCCCAAGCTTTAAAAATTGTCACCAACATTTATAAAATATATCATAACTAAAATAATCACATTTTAAAAAGTGATGTGGTGCCAATTGCGAATGCCTACGCCCAAACGACGTACACGACAAGCATTTCTGCCGGGATATATGGTGGTCGGACATAATTCACGAGCTAATGTATAAGAGGGTACTGGAGAGTTATCTCCTACAACGGGCGAACCCGCCACCCCAGAAAGGTAATAACGATATTGATCGTTCTTTCAACCTGGAGTAAAGGTAGAGCCATGTGGAACAACCAGTACACCATCTATCTATGTCAACACGCCCGTCAGATACCAACGCTATACTGCGGGGCACTGGGAAGAGAACCTAGCGGGCAAGCCTCGATTTACCAGATTTGCCCTGACTACCAGATTTGGCCGAATTTCTCCATCCTCCCGTCTGGTCACGGAAAGGAAGTCGTTTGCGCGGCCTCTACCTAATGTTAGCGGTAATTAGGTTTGAATTTGTCGCGGACCTTGGCGTCCTTTCCTGTCTACCACTCGGGATCGGGTGGCCAACCTGTCGTTTCAAAAGTAGCTGACATTAGGTCAACAACCACCCCCGCTGCTTAGGAAACGTATAAAGAGCATTTACGGACTTTTCCAGTTATTGCCGAAGTGCAAAGACGATTGACTGAGACTGCAAGATGCACAAACCGACCAGCATCCCCAGCGGAACTGATCCACCTGCCGTGGCATAGGAAAACGAGTCCATTTCGGGTTCGACTCTCTTTGGAAAGGCTACTGGACAGGAGCTTAACCGTGAGTTGAGCCGACCAGAGAGAACGAGCAGATCTTAACGGCCCAACGCAAAAAAACTGATAGCTGGCATTAGCTGGATAGAGGGCAGTACGAACAACACCTCAAAATCGTGATGAATACACATGGGTGCGGGAGGCGGCGTGGGGAAGGAAACGTTATTTTTCTCATGCATATCTCATGCCTTTAATTACAAAATTTACAAAATATGGACTGCCTGTAAAAAAGACATAATTTTGATGACGTCATAATTGAAATTTAAATTCAATAGTTTCATGGTAGCTTCCCAAAGTGCCGCATGATTTTACCCATCTGCTAGATGTGTGTTCTCAGCATATTAAATACTAACATGAATTCGTATTACGAATGCTAATAAATCCATCTGTCTGGCAGTTCGTCAGTGTATGCAGAGTGTCGCAGTTCGGTTAGCAAACACTAGCAATAAAGCATGCCGTATGCACGTACCCACTCGATTAGAGTGCGAGGAACAACAGAAACACAGACACTGAAACGGCCGCTCTGTTGACTGTGCGCTAATGCGCGCACCGGGCTGTGCCACCCCGCAGGCGAATATCTCCTCGCCCCACGGAGCTAATCCGCGTCCGATGCTCGGCTGCTGCAATTTACAGCCGCCTCCGCGTACAGCAATAATTGCTTTAGAGATGCACCGAAGCACCGTCAGCTGCGCTGATGAGATGAATATCAATAAGCCAATATTAACAATTCAATATATGTATGTAGGCAACTGCATCAGCCCAAAATCCAACATGTCCCAGTTAAACTACTACCTACATTATATAGATATATAAGATTTTTTTTAAACTACAATATAAAATAATCTTTTGTCTAGGTTTATGCATATTATCACTTATTCTCATAAAAACAATAAGGAGATCAGAGGCACTTCAGACAAATTATACACCCCAAACAACGAAAAGTTGTTAGGATTAGTGTAACTATTTGTACAGTTATGCAGGAATGCTTATTAGCCGCGAAATGCGGTATGTTAGACCATATGTTCAGAGTTTTGCTAAAAAGAAATTCAAAACGAATTAATAGAGCTGATGGGGAAAAGACCAAAGTTCGAAATCATATCGCGAGCCAAAAAATCCAAATATTATGAAGTTATAACTGGTTTCACCATGGACATTAGTCACGTAGAACAACTTCATTATCAATCCGATTTGTTGGCTAATTCATCAGATGTCAATAAAATAAATATAATGGAGCATTTTATAAAATTTACATCGGGCGATGAGTCGACTGGTGCAAAACTGGCTAAAATTATCAAAACGTTTAAAAAAAACCGAATTCCTGAACGTCCCTGATCGAATTCCTGAACGTTCATAGACAATAATGGCTATTATTTAGGTTAAACACACAACGCAATACGTACACATCATAAAATCGTTCCTTGCGACTTTCTTTTATTCCTCCGAAATGAAAAGTCCTCAAACGAAAGCTTTTTATGCACATCTCAAATAATAAATTACGTTGAGATTGATTGAATGTTGAAGATATCAAAATAAATATCCACACAATTTTATATTACCAAATTGCGGTTTTTCTTTGGATCGACTTATGTATGCTTTATTTCGTTTTAAGCCATGGTTACGGTACGAGCAAACACTCGTAGATTCTGATTGGTGATTTCGGGATAATCTTCTAATTAAACCTAGAGAACGGCGCCGCGCCGTGGGTGTTCAAGTATTGGGGATCTTGTAATTTAATTTACAGCCGTTACTTTACAAGTAGCGACTGGAAATTGAAAATTATTATTTCGTAACGGTTCCGATTTCGCGCCTACAAAATTAAATTCCGTAATAATATGAAAGGGATTTCATTCTGATATCTTGTTTCGCTTTAACGGGCTGAAGAAAACTGGTTACGCTAAGCAATATACTGCCACAGTAAGCAAAAAGACCGTAACTACCAAAAGGCGCAATATTGAGAAATAAGGGTCCATATTAGAAGCTTGATTAATCAAATTCTTGATATTTTAAGGTGATATTTTTACTTGATTTAAAGCCTCCGGTAGGATAATTTGATGGCTAGTATAATCTAGCGTTAACAAAAAGCGTTATGTTTTATAATTGAATTAATGTTAGCAACATCTAAGCATAATATCAATCATTCAATTAATCAATTAATCAACCAAGCAATCAGCAAGCAATTTTAAATGAATATAAGTATATACATGCTTTCAGCAATATAAGAGATGCATTTATTTACTTCCTTTGCCCATTGTACATATATTCAATGACAGAGTGAATTGCAGTCGCGCGTCGGATCTGACACGATTTTTTTTTTAAACCAAAATGTTTATAATACATATATTTTGGACTTGCTTAATTTTCTTCAGATATTACTTTAAGCGTAACCATAATTTTATTCACGATAAAAAATAGTACCTATCTTACATTCTCATCTATTGAATAATTTTAACAAATAATAATAAAATATTTACTATTTCTATGCTTTCTAATTTTTACTTTTCCTTAGGATTGATACAGCAAATTAGACTGAAATCTTTCGAAAAAATACAACAAAGGACGGTTGCTAATATGTATTCTATACCAACGTAGGTAACCACAATTAAAATAACAATTACTCTTGTCAGTTAGTGATAAGTTTTCACACTCCATATCGTGACAAGGTATATTGTCATGGAGGAAAATATTATTATTTTCGAAATGGCACGGAGAAAAATGTAATTTCTACTGGAATCCATTATAATCTCTACAACGTGTCGTCATCAGGCAACATTGGCGTTATCTTCATCTGTGTTTTTTTAAACGCTACCATAACGAATGGTGGAATTAAACAATATTTAAAAGTAATTACGACAGTTAACAAAATTTTATTTGTACACGATTTGTCCGAAAAAATATCAAGAAGTTTCCTGAAAATAAACATTACATTCAAATTCATTACATCAATTTGCATTACATTCATATCTAATTGGAGAATTTACCGCTCTTAAGCGTATTACAATATACTATTTTAGTAGTATACAAGCTACTGTAGGTAACAGGTAGTTGTTACTTACTATAAACTTTTTGCATGATACTACTCGTATTTTTAGTATCTTACCTGTTTTGAAGACAAATAGAAAATCTAATGGGTTTAGTATCATAACTAAAGTATTAAAAATAATCGTGAATTGTTTAAATCAGATAATATAAACAGTATTTTTTTTTAGGAACTCAATAACTAAAGTACTAAGGAATATAATCCAAATCATGGTATCTAAAAATGTTCAAAATAATTATTTAAAAAAAACATAATCTAATAGTAGCTACTTTTTTACACGTTGCTTTTAATTACTATAGCTTTGTGTAATATGAACACAAATATGAACAATGTGTAATATGAACACATAATCAAACAATACATCCATGAATACTTATATAAAATTATTATTCAAATGGGTAAATTTTTTTTAAAGTCAATGCCCTCGAATTCGGTCAGATCATAGAAAGGGTGGCCTATCAGCAACTCTTTAATGTTTTTTTTTGTTTTACGCATTCCAGATGGTTAATAGTGGTATAGAGTAGATTACAGATTTTAATTCTAAGGTGTAAGTAGCTTTTCTGTACTTTTGCTGGTCTTATTCGGAGTAACCACAATAGGGAGCTACCGCAGGTATGTTGTAAGTGAATTACTTTGATTTATCGAATTATTTAAAGCCGCACAAGATGACCAAAAAACAATGTAAAAAACAATAATAAGCAAAAACAACGTAAGTCTGTTTTCAAAAATAAAAAAACAGATTTATTATTACGATTGCAGCGTGTATATTTACATTGCTTATGGAAAGAGCGTATTTTATCAAACAAATTTTTGAAATACATTAAATATTGAAATACTATTTTTTATTAATCAGATGAGATTAAAATCATCACAAGAACGTTTCTGCATATTCAGTTCAGTTTTAGGATAAAACGATTTTACAGTCTATTTACTAGTGATGGCAGCATGTATTTAGCAGGTGTATGTATTTAAATATACAAAATTTAAATATTCATTTGTTTGTTATTAGTGCAATATCCGTTCTACACTGTTGAAGCTTATGCGTTAACTCCGGGTCGTACTGCAATCTGTATTTGGCTTAACAGAAGCAATGCATAATTTATATTTTAATAATGGCTGCCGCAGCTCATAACATTATTATGAAGTAAATGAGAATGGGGAATGACTAGAAATGTATAGGGCCTGATCCCACTCCCAGTATAAATGCTTGTCACATTTATGTCACAATTATGATTGTTTTATATTTATATAATTATAAGAACCGATTTAATTAATAGTAATATATTTTTATTTTCCCCGCCCACCAACCGACAACGGTAAAGTGTTGTGGACGCGTAGATTTTTTTTTTCGAGATTATGACAGAAATATCCATTTCGAGACAATTTAGACTATTTTCAGATTAAAGTCTGTCTGTGTGTGTATTTCTCCATGATACTGCCCAAACGCGATAGCGCCTAATTTCGAAATATTGGTCCGAAATCACATTTTGAAATTTCGGCTGGAATATCTCATATACAATCTCCACTAATATTATTCTCGCTCTTAGCCGACAAACGAACCGCGCCGCCCGAGGCGGTCACGATAGAACCCAACCGCGTTCGTCCGCCGGGAGAGGACGCCCATCGTTTTTATTTATAAAATTAATATTCAGATGAACTCAGATGAAAACATCTTTCTATTAAAATATAAATCATTTTTATTAGAGGTGGGCCCAAAATGAAATATTTTTTCACACATAATATTCAAACTCGGCAATATGTTGCATTATGTATTATTCATACGCGTATTTAGGAGTAAAAATAACATTTTTAAAATATTTTTCAAAAATTATGTATGGGCGATATGCAGTAATGTAAGGCACGATGCCAGGTAAACGGCGCGAAACATTATTCCCGTATGAGTGGTAAGTAAGGCTGCAGAGTTTTAAAATTCCGGGGGGAGAGGGAGGTTAGGGGTCGGTGAGAGACCCCTTTTTGAAGAAATTTGCAAGTAAAACGATCAGCGCGGAAGCGTACTAAGCTTATCCGTGGCGGATTCATATTTAGCTTGCGTTACGCCACATACGCGACGTGGCGGTGATCTGGCCGCATCATTTGTAATATATTTTATATCGATTAACTTAACTTAACGTACGTGTCGTGTCGTCATGTAACGTAAGTTGAGTGTGATTTTACGTAACGTGTATCAGATCAGATCAGAGCCAGATCACCGTCACGTCGCGTACATAGCGTACTATAAGCTAAATATTAGTCCATCTATACAAATCCAGTGTAGCAATGCGGTGGCTACAATGCGGGGGAATAAAAGATTTATAATGCAACTAGAGCTGTCGACTACAACGGGCAAACCCGTTACCTCAGGAAGTTTAACGAAATTTGATCGTTCTGTCTCCCGTGAGGTGAGTGCAGAAGACTTAGCCAAAACAGTCCATAGTCAAGTTCCGCCACATGTAAGTAGCCAACGCCTTACCGCAAGATAGCCAAGTAAGATGCCCAGCGGGCCAACACTCGCGCCCTTACTGCCAGTTACGGGATCGAGGTCGCTTGCGCGGTCCTCTCTCTTACGTAGCTGTGAAACGGTATCAACCGAATCTATCGCGGACCACGGCATCCTTTGCCTTTGCCGTTTCAAGAGCAGTCGCCGTAAGGTAAACAACTACCCCCGCTCTATAGGAAACAGTATTGTTTCCAAACTACTCTGACTGTCAGTCAGAATGCACAACCGATCGGCTGGTGCCGCACGGTGCGCAACCGTCCAGGATCACCAGAAGACTGACTGCTAGAGGTAACTAGTCCTTAGGCCAGAGTCGCACTTCATGCGTGGAGTGTTGATCCGTGAGAGTGACCGACCATGAACAAATGGGTCTTCGTGGATAACTCCAACAGGGCCCATTAGCTCCCAGATTTATAATGCAGTTATATCTATGTTGATGCTCTTAGGAAATGTGGTTTTGGTAATTATCAAGTATAATAAATAACATGTGGTCTTGGACGATTTCGCATATTTTTCAAAATATTTAAAAATAACAAAAACATATTAGGCTGCCATTGCATTTTCTCAAAAAAAAGTCGTGGAAAATCGATTAGGAGTCTATTCTTCTGGCAAGATAACATTTCAATCCGATTTTTGTAATCCAGTGTCGTCCATAGCGAGACCTAATAGATACAGTCTATCCGGCTACTTTCCAAAATTATCAAAATTTAAACCGGTTGTCAACTCCTATTGCCAATTTTAAGGAGGATTCGTCAACTTATAAATTTAAAAAATGACGCGAAGTATATTTTATTTTAAAAAATACGATCAGTTTACAGTACATTCTGAAAAACAATATATAGAAAAAAATGATTGATATCAAATATGATCTGAAATAAAATAAAAATAACATTTAAAACGTGAGTTTATAAATGTTACCATACGCGCATACCTCCTCTGTACAGACTCTATCGCTTCCGAATGGACCTCATAGTATGGATTCCAAATTATGCAACCAATCTCCAGTCAGCTGCGTACTAGAGAATTATAGAGCACGTTAAAAGAGGTAAAAAAAATTAACGGTCTAGTAACCCTATATATAAAACTGTTATCTCGCTCATACTTACTACATTATTGATATGTTCTCTAGAAGTCAGAAAGTCATCGTAAAGTATTCCTAGTTCCCTTACATCATCTATTTTTATATCTTATATTTTGATTATGTGCCGTGATGTTTTAGCCCTTCCGTAACTTTCAGATGTCTTCTCAAAAATGCTTTCATTAATAACGATATTTTCAATTTTTAGGGTTTGTTTTTTATTATAAAACGTCCCTCGTCTAATTTGCACCTTCCCAAAAGTGTCCGCAATCCCCCTCGACCCGACTCCCATTAGTCCGACAAAATATCTCAATAATCCTTTCCTCACTGTCAAGTTCTTTTATATTAAAAAAAACTCAACGAGCAATACAATCCGAGATGCTACGTGCTCGGGTGAAATGTCAGACTACTGTGAACTTTATAAATAAGGTATATCTCTCGCGACCGTACGCATCAAGAAACTCTTTATTTCCCGTGGGGGAGGCGTTGCTGCTCCCATTAGCTTGTTTCTCACGTCCGTAGGGCGTAGGGCGTAGGGTGTTGGGCGTAAGGCGCAGGGTGAATGTATATTTGTGTATTTTATAACTAAAGTAGTTGATCGATTGATGTTGTTCCCTATGTGTTGTGTACATAAAGACTAGAAAGTAACTGCGCACAAAATCTACTAAATAAAGTAATGTTTCATTTTAAAGAGTAAGAGCCTTACACTTCAAATTGTGTATTTTTAATTCTTAAATCTTTTAATTTCAAAATATTTATATACACACACATATATATATATATATATATATATATATATATATATATATATATATATATATATATATATAT